>JAECMU010073457.1:0-10696 GCA_016106625.1 Dracogyra subfuscus
AAGGGATCTTTTATTTGCGCTTCCCACGGGCAGGATAGCACAAACCATGGCCTATGTTGAACCAGTTATGGATCACTGGTCGGTGCAAGTAGTTTACACCTACCCATTGAGCCTTGTGGAGCACTCACTCAGGGTTTGGAGTGGGTATCTGGATTAAAAATCCCATGCCTCGACTGGGATCCGAACCCAGTACCTACCAGCCTGTAGACCGATGGCCTAACCATGACGCCACCGAGGCCGGTTAGGTACTTGATGACAGGATAATAAACTTTCCCCAGTTTCGACACTAGTACATGATATGGTTATTACATACATGTAGTTAGCAACTGTGATATGGTTCTGGTATATTTAGCCACTATTGACGTTGCAGACGAGTATGTGGAAGTTACTTTGTCACTAAATAACAAAATGGGAGGGGGGTGGGTTGAGGAGGGATGCAGCGAAAGAATGAGGAAAAATTAGTTTGATTAACTATCAAAATCAATGAAAGAGAAGTTCAGTTTGAACTGTAAAAAAAAAAAAAAAATTATGTAAAGTTTGATGATGACTTTCATATCAAAAACTTATTGTAATCAAGAAATGTCAATTATTGTTTCTAAATAACATTTTGTTGAAATAACTGACTTCCCCCCCCCCCCCCACACACACACACCAATGTCCGATAAACTGTCAGAACTATTTTTTTTCTTTTCTTTTTTAATTACATGCTTCTTGAAGAATATCTTATGACATTGATATAAGGGCCCGTTCCACAAAGCGATCTTAACTTTAAGATCACCGTAACTGCACAGCTAACATATGCACTTAGGGGATCTTAGGGCTAAGATCGCTTTGTGGAACAGGGACCCTGGACCATAAAAAGATTAAATACCCGAGTTTGACCAAGAACGTTTTTTAATTACTTTGTATAATATCTACATTTTACATTATGTTCAATCTGTATACAGCATCTCAGAGATTTAAAAAGTTTTCTTAATTATTTTTCCCAAATGTCAAATTTTTATTTTTCCGTTGAGAGTTGGAAAATGCTACTGTCACTAACGTCTGCAAAACACTTGTAACAATATCTCAGTGGTTGGGATGCTAATTTATGGAAATAAAATATGCTTTCTAACAGTTATTATAAATATTCATCATATTTAAAATTTCATAATACAATAAATAATACTATTTTTATTATTATTATAGTTTTTTCTTGTTGACCATAACAATACCTTTAAGGGTTTGTTTGTAGTACGTGTTTTCTTGTGGGAATATATTGAGAACAATTAAATTATCCTGTTATCAAGTGCCTATGCTGTAGCCTACAAAAATGAACTTTACAGAAATCAGCGAAGTCGGTAAAACTGTCTTGATTAGTTCATAACTGTTAGCCAACAAAATTTATGTGAGGTCTCAAAAATGGCAAGCATGTAACTTTCTACTTTATTTAAAAAAGAAATAAAATTTAGACAAAGACAATTCAGAAGTAGATGGAAAAATAAAAAGAAGGAAAGGAAATGATAATAGGTATGTAGGAATATATGCACTTAAGGGTCTCATTTACAAAAAATGTGTTTTTTTCTATATATTTTTTTTACATCTATTATTTTTCTTTAAATATTTGTATTTTAGCCAGAGGAATGTACATCTGCTATTTATATATGTATATGTGTATACAATATGTAACAGATAAAAATTAACCTCCATTTAGAGGATTCGAACCACAGACTCTCAGTACGAGAGTCTGGTGCTTTACCAACTAAGCTAATAGGGAAATTCCCACTAGCTACTGCCAGTAGGAGCACTTTATACCTACACTAAGTACTACAAATATAATAACAGTAATCAGTGATCATAGCCGTCCTGACCTGGACAGACAAGCTGGTCCCTGCACCCAGGACAGGCATGTGCTACAACAGATTGTTCTGAATGTGCACGTAAAAACCTATGACATCATGACATGACATAATTTTTGTTTGTTTCAATACGTTTGTTAGAAAGTGAAATATTTCATTGATGGTAACGTGTATGGATTGCTATAATACCTTGGTAAATATCTTCCCGTGTAGGCTACTAGTATTTTATAAAACATATTACAAAATACCGCTTATCAGCCCATAGTCTAGCGATCAAAATGGGCAGATATCACAATATTTCTAAATCGGGGGAAAAAATATTTTAAATGTGCTGATAAAATTGTAGATGAATATCATTTTATATTAGTTTGTCCATTATATAATAATTTAAGAATTTCATTTATTAAAGGCATACTGTCACAGATTTAAGGACCTTATTTCTCTATAAATGGATACTAAATAAAACTTACATTAATTGTTGGTAACCAAATCTAACTATCACATCACCTTAACTAAACCATGATGGAGTGAAATCCATGTCAACCCTCTCAGCAATTTTAGTTTTTGAATTATGGACCATTGCCATAATTCAATTATATTTACAAAATGTCTTTAATAAATGGAGTATGGTGGTTATAAAGATGGTTGAATAAAGTACATTTAGGGATAAAACAAATTACTTTTGTTCAGGTAATACTTTGTTAGACGATTAAATAGGTCAGTGGTCTGTGACAGTATGCCTTTAAATAGGTCAGTGGTCTGTGACGATATGCCTTTGAGCCATATTATTGGAAAAATTCTTCTGTCTTTAAATGTATTCAACTACTTACTGTACATAATATGAAGCAGATGCACAATTTAGGTAAATATTTATATCTTGCTACAAATTTGAGAAATAGCTGTATTTAATAGGCTTTATTATGCACTCTCCACAGCTCGTGTAATATAATTATATCAATGCATGTACATCTCTACTGTTTACCTTTATGTATGTATATACTATTATTTTGTACTGATGAGCTTTTAGCTCGAAGTCAATAAAATAATTGAAGAAAAAAACACGTTGTGGTATTTAATGTCCTTTCTAAGGCAAAGATCCTTATCATTTGGATTGGTACATCAAAAGCCAAGGTATGTACAGTCTTGTTTATAAAAAGAAAGGGCAAATAAAGAATCTCTTGCTAAAAATTAAATTATTTTAATATACAGCATACCAGTACTCTCACTGTAACATTGGTTTTCTCATTATTATATTTCAATTGTCCTTGCAAAACAGTTTTTATTTTATTTAACAAAACCACTAGAGCACATTAATTTTATTTATCATCGGCTATTGGAGTCAAAAATTTGGTAATTTTGAGTCTTAGAAAGGAAACCTGCTAAAACAAATTCATTAATAGCAAGAGATCTTTTATATGCACCATCCCACAGACAGGATAGCACATACCATAGCATTTGATATACCAGTCATGGTGCACTGGCTGGAACGAGAAATAGCCCAATGGGCCCACCGACGGGGATCGATCCCACACCGAGCGAGCGCTGTACCACTGGACTACGTTCTGCCCACACAACTGGACAATTTTTGTTTTGTTTTGTTTAATGACGAACTCAACACATTATAATTACGATGTCGAGAAAAAAAACCAGTGGTTAGCTGACGAGAATCGATCCTAGACCGACCGCGCATCAGGCGGGCACTGTACCACTGGGCTATGCTGCCCGCTCAGCTGGACAAAGGCTGTGGTATAGCCCAATCGGCCTGCTGACGGGGATCGATCCCAGACCGACCGCTCATCAAGTGAGCGCTTTACCACTGGGCTTGTTCCAAACAGTGCACCACAACTGAACAAAGGCTGTGGTGTGTGCTTTCCCATTTGAGAAAGTGCATATAAAAGATCCCTTACTACTTTAGGAAAAATGTAGCGGATTTCCTCTGATGTGTCAAAATTACCAAATGTTTGACATCCAATAGCCGAAGATAAATTAATCAATGTGCTCTAGTGGTGTAGTTAAACAAAACAAACTTCTTTCTTGTTACATATGATTTTGAAATATTGTCCCCTAAAAATATATATATTTTATTTCCAATTTAACTCATTAAATTTTGCATGGGTGAAACCTGAAATCAATTCTGGGTGCTAGGGCTTGTTGTGGTTTCTGGGCAAAAACGACTCTTAGAGACCCAGAAAAACCAGCATATGCCGGAAAACGTTCACCCATGCATTTGTGAAGTTAACAATGACAAATATTTTTATCTCAAATTTAACTCATTTGTGAAGTTATCAACAACAAAAAATAAGACAAGCACACAATATGATTGCAATAGATTTTATTTGAAAAGTATTTGTGATCAATGTTTTTGAAACATCTGTCAGCATCTATATATATATATATATATATTACTCTCTGTACACATTCAACATGATTAGTGTATTGCTTTGAACACACAGTCTAACAGAATTCACTCAATAACAGCAACACAACCATTTATATATTTAAAAAAAACATCCATCAGACTTTGAAAACACAACATTTTTTCTGACCTATTTAAACTAATTTTCTGTTGTATTTCCTGAGATGCAAAAAATGAACAACAACAAAACCTCTGGAGTTTTTCTGGAATTCTGGGATTTTAGAACCACCCGTAAATTATTGTTCCTGACTTTGTTTTTTGAGGAAATGTTCATAATAACCGCCCTGTGTTTCAATACCCTGAACAGTTTCCATATTTTTGTTTTTGTCCAAAGTCGGTTTAACCTTTATACACCGATGAAAAGAAATAAGGGAACACATAAATAATAACAACCACCAAAACTCTTTTGTCAACAGGGTTGTGTGTGTGTGTCGGTGTCAGTGTGAAAGAAAGAAGAAAGAAAAAATGTTTTATTTAACGACGCACTGAACACATTTTATTTACGGTTATATGGCGTCAGACATATTTTGGTTAAGGACCCACACACATTTTGAGAGAAAACCTGCTGTTGCCACTTCATGGGCTACTCGTATGTCGATTAACAGCAAGGTATCTTTTATTTGCGCTTCCCACAGGCAGGAGAGCACAAACCATGGCCTTTGTTGAACCAGGTATGGATCACTGGTCGGTGCAAGTGGTTTACACCTACCCATTGAGTGGAGCACTCACTCAGGGTTTGGAGTCGGTATCTGGATGACTATTTCCATGCCTCGACTGGGATCCGAGCGCAGTACCTACCAGCCTGTAGTCCAATGGCCTAATCACGATGCCACCGAGGCCAGTAGAAATAAGGGAACACATAAATAATAACAGCAAATATTGACCTCAACCAAAACCCTTGTCAACAGGTTTTTGTGTGTGTGTGTGTGTGTGTGTGTGTGTGTCGTGTGTGCGTGTGTCGTGTGTGTGTGTTGTGTGTGTGTTGTATGTGTGCATGCATGTGTTGTGTGTGTGTTAACAACACCACAGCTACTGGATGCCAAATATTTGGTAATTTTAAGTCTTAAAAAGGAAACCTGCAACATTTTTCCTTTATTAGCAAGATATCCTTTATATGCCACATCCCAGACAGGATAACACATACCACAGCCTTTGATATACCAGTCGTCATGCACTGACTTGAGCAAGACATAGCACAATGGGCCCACTGACGGGAACCAATCCCAAACCACGGCACATGAAGCGAGTATTTTGCCAATGGGCTGTCCCACCCCCCACCCCTTGTCAACAGTATCGGGAAGTTTACTATTACTGGCAGTCAAGCCCAGTGCTCCCGTATTACATCTCTGTATTATACACAAGACGTAACCATTCTCTACTAGTGAATTAAATTTGGTCTTGACACCTTGACATTATATTCCCTTATTTCTATCCTTCAGTATACTTTAAGACAACTATTACTGGAAGAGTGGGGTGGCTATCGAAACTATTTTAGTGCTACAATATCATAAAAACATCGTACATCATGGTATCACATAGTATTTTTTTATTAGCGCTAAGATCACCTTAAATGCATAGCTACTGTATACACTTAAGGCGATCTTAGCCACTAAGATCACCTTAAATGCATAGCTACTGTATACACTTAAGCCGATCTTAGCCCTAAGATCACCTTAAATGCATAGCTACTGTGTACACTTAAGACGACCTTAGCCGATAAGATAACCTTAAATGCATAGCTGTACTGTGTACACTTAAGGCTATCTTAGTCGCTAAGATCACCTTAAATGCATAGCTACTGTGTACACTTAAGGCGATCTTAGTGCTAAGATGACCATAAATGCATAGCTACTGTGTACACTTAAGGCGACCTTAGCCCTAAGATCACCTTAAATGCATAGCTACTGTGTACACTTAAGGCGATCTTAGCGCTAAGATCACCTTAAATGCATAGCTACTGTTACACTTAAGGCGATCTTAGCACTAATATCACCTTAAATGCATAGCTACTGTGTACACTTAAGGTGACCTTAGCTCTAAGATCACCTTAAATGCATAGCTACTGTTACACTTAAGGCGATCTTAGCCCTAAGATTACCTTAAATGCATAGCTACTGTTACACTTAAGGCGATCTTAGCACTAATATCACCATACAGGCACAGCTACTGTATACACTTAAGGCGATCTTAGTGCTAAGATCACCATAAATGCATAGCTACTGTGTACACTTAAGGTGATCTTAGCACTAAGATCGCCATAAATGTATAGCTACTGTATACACTTAGGTAATCTTAGCGCTACAGTCGCTTTGTAAAACAGGGCCCAGGATATTTTATTGAACATGGAGCCTATAATACATGATCAGGGATGGAGGGTTCTGGAATGGCAAGGGAAGGTTGGGGATGGCAAGGGAAGGGGGAGTAAAGAATAAATCAAGGCACAGTAATACGGGGTGTTCTCCATATAAAGAGGACACTTATTAAAAGTAAAAAAAGGTGCACTTTTTCGTTTCTGTAGGTTTGCCCCTGTTAATATATAGAGACGGAGAAACTAACTATGGTCGTGTTAGGGAATGGTGTCCCGACTTCGTATAAATGTTTTGGACATTTTTCTGCATAGTATTTTTTTCAGTGTTTCATTTTAATTACAATCACAACAACAACAAAAACCACAAAATAAAGAATTATCTGCATAACTAATAATACTTATATAGCTCACTGTTCTCCTAATGAGACAAAAGTTATGGTAATCAAGTCTGTAACTGGTTTAAGTCAACTTATTAAATAAAAATGTCATGTATAGTGTATGGAAAAAAAGAAGAAAAAATAAATGTTTTATTTAACGATGCACACAACACATTTTATTTACGATTATATGGCGTCAGACATATAGTTAAGGACCACACGTATTTTGAGAGGATACACGCTGCCGCCACTTCCTGGGCTACTCTTTCTGATTTACAGCAAGAGATCTTTTATTTGCACTTCCCACAGGCAGGATAGCACAAACCATGGCCTTTGTTGAACCAGTTATGGATCACTGGTCGGTGCAAGTGGTTTACACCTACCCATTGAGCCTTGTGGAGTACTTACTCAGGGTTTGGAGTTGGTATCTGGATTAAAAATCCCATGCCTTGACTGGGATCCGAACCCAGTACCTACCAGCCTGTAGACCCGATGGCCTAATCATGACGCCATTGACCTGAAAATCCACACTACAGATTGATGTAAGAGACCAGATAATTTTTCTTTTAGTGGTTTGGTTATCTGATCAACACGAATTTGTTCCACCATTTTCTATAATCCTAAACTACCCCCGCCCTCCCAACACACACACACACTGATCTTCAACACAGTGAGAGTATGCAACATTTGTTTGAAATGTTTCTTTGTTGCTTTTTTCCAAGACCAGTTTGAATGGGTGTTTTTTTTAAAGTTATACCAGCAGCCTACCTACCTACTCTTCTTATATCCCCCCCCCTCCCATCCCCACACCCATCTCCAGAACTACACACATTCTTTTTAATTTGGCCTAAGCTATCTACTGAATGACAATCAGTAAGTTAACAGTGGTTTTGGTAAAACTTAATAAATAAAAAATTTTAAATCGTTACTTACTGACAGATTATATAACATTATACATTTACAAATTATATCATTACATATTTAGTAATAAAACTGTGTTACATGATGCTGTTCAGTACACCACCCCAGTAATGCCACGTAACGTTTTTGAATTACTTCCATCCATACATCCCATCTGAGTGTTATGTATTATAATGTGTTGAGTGCGTCGTTTAAAAAATAAAATTAAAAAAAATACTTCCCATCTGAGTGTTATGTGTTATCTGAATGGCCTCCATGTTAAAAAGCTTTAACCATCTGCCATTATTTTTAAAATGCCATATTCTGAAAACAGAAAAGAAATCATGCTCTTATCTGTGCAGATATGATTTCTTATAGATATGATACATCAGGATATAAACATATCCCATGTTTCAAATGCATGCAACAGTGCCATTTCTGAATTAAGAAGGCACTATCAAAAGTATGCCAGTTAACAGTAAGTTCAGTTTATGCCAATTATACAGTCAATGTGTTGGTAGACCTCTCAAGAAAAAACTCAAGACATGTACTTAATTGCTGTTAGAGATATTACAGTCCATTGATATGTAATCTTTTTGCAGTACTATTTCTAAAAATCTCTGTACTTGAAACTAATCTCAGGGGAGTGATGGGGAGCCAGATAGCTCCCCTATACCTGCGAGGCCTGGAATGGGTGGGTCTGTTGACTACTACAAACATAATCGACATACCCAGAAATTGCACTGCTGCTGTAAATAAATAAGTTTATAAATACAGTAATTCTATGGAATTAAATAGTTTGCCCACCATAAACATTTTTATTTTAGTTCACTGCGATGGGTATCTATAGTGCAACTACAAACCAAGTTTTAGTGACTCGAAACTTATAGAAACTGACCTAAATGTTGCAGTTAATGGTAATTTTAACATGCTCATATACCAAGAAGGTTTCAAGCATGTCTGTTCCAGGTCACGTTTCAGGATAGCCAAAGGCCTGATCCAGGACAGACCTAAACGTGAAACTAACGTAAAACTGTGAACGCACAAGTTGATGTCGTCGCTGTCGGAAAAGTAATACCTATATATTTCGCCTTTTTACTTCATAAAGGCCGATAAAAATAAATAAATAAATACGAAAAATAACAATATCATAATTTTGTTTAAATATAATTCAACTACGGCATCTGACAAAATGCAGCAACTTTGTTCAGTTGTTTTAGATGCATTTTTTTAAAATTGTAAATACATTTAGATACATTCTGGCAATGTTTATAATCCTTTGTTATTTTAATACTACAATCAGAGCATCAAACAAAATGCAGCAACTTTGTTCAATTGTTTTAGATGCTTTTTTGAAATGTAAATACATTTAGATGCATTCTGGCAATATTTATAATCCTTTGTTATTTTAATACTAGTCAGAGAATCAAACAAAATGCAGCAACTTTGTCCAGTTGTTTTAGATGCTTTTTTAAATTGTAAATACATTTAGATGCATTCTGGCATTGTTTATAATCCTTTGTTATTTTAATACTAAAGTTAGATTTGGGAATATTTTGGGGTGGATAGTTCCCTCAGCAACCAGAGTAATGGGTAATACAGACATCACATCTTATCTTCATAAAGTTCAAATCATGTTGTAACAATATTACACGAAGCTTATATATATGTAACATTCGATTCCTTTTCAAATTAGATGAAAACTGAAGAAAACATGGATAAATCAACATCTAGTGCATTTTAATGCATGAATTAACAATACGACAATAACAAAAAAACACAACATACATTGTAGTTCTGAACAAATGGAGCAAATAATTGTGAAATGATGAAGATAATGTAACATATTTCTGACATTCAGAACACACAAAATTTTACAAACCCTTGCAATAACATGATAGCCATATCAAATGGTTTTGTAAGGCTGATTAGCAAACAAAACCAGGAAATAATAAAAATAACGATGCAAACTCGTTAAAAATCACCAAACTTATAACTGAAACGTAACTTTAATGATTGTTATAGCAACAAAATATATGACATAAATGCAACAAAATATTTATTTATTTTTTAAACAAAAAAAAAAAAAATTAGGAGAAAAAAAAGAAGACAAAAAAGACAACAAAAAAAAGAAAGAAAGAAAAAGAATCTATTATGAAACAACCCCAAGCAAGCAAACAAACAACCCCCTCTCCCGCTCCCAGTGTAATCTCATGGCACAGTTTACAGTCTACCATATATTCAAATTTGAGAGATGAACTGTGAGCAAATCTAATTACTGTTAGAAAACACATTTTAGTTTTATGGCCAGATTACAGTCTATATTCAAAATGCTAACAAATTGCATCATTAAGTCTAGAGAGTCAAAGGGTTTTATAGAGCAAGGACTACATTCAAAATGCGAATGCCCGAAACCTTAGTGGTATAAGGGCATGTAAACATATTCTCTCTCTCAATTTGCTAACAAACTGCATTGTTAAGTCTGGACTCGAAGGGTTTTATAGAGCAAGGACTACATTCAAAATGTGAATGCCCAAAACCTTAGTGGTGTAAGGGCATGTAAACATATTCTCTCTCTCAATTTGCTAATAAATTGCATTGTTAAGTCTAGAGTCGAAGGGTTTTATAGAGCAAGGACTACATTCAAAATGTGAATGCCCGAAACCTTAGTGGTATAAGGGCATGTAAACATATTCTCTCTCTCAATTTTCTAACAAATTGCATTGTTAAGTCTGGGACTCAAAGGGTTTTATAGAGCAAGGACTACATTCAAAATGCGAATGCCCAAAACCTTAGTGGTATAAGGGCATGTAAACATATTCTCTCTCTCAATTTGCTAACAAATTGCATCGTTAAG
>JAECMU010073460.1:1829-12554 GCA_016106625.1 Dracogyra subfuscus
GGGGGGGGGGGGGGGACACTTTTTTGTTTAGTATGTACACGGTAGTTACTGGGAAATAACTTGATTGTATCATTTACAACCTCTACCCGGTGACGCGACACCGTTTGGAACATCCCTAGCAACCAGGTCACGTTATCTTGATCGACATTTCTAACTGGGACACAAGTCTCGTGACGGCCATTGTGTCAGGTGTTGTGTTTGTTAACGATACCGAACATCCTCTGGTAATACACCCCAACTCTCTCTCTCTCTCTCTCTCTCTCTCTCTCTCTCTCTCTCTCTCTCTCTCTCTCTCTCTCTCTCTCTCTCTCTCTCTCTCTCTCTCTCTCTCTCTTTGTTTGTTTTTGTTTAACGACACCACTAGAGCATGTTGATTGTATTAATCACCGGCTGTTGTAAAGAAGGAAGGAAATGTTTTATTTAACTGCTGTCTCAACACATTTTATTTACGGTTATTTGATGTCAGACACATGGTTAAGGTCCACACATATATTAAAGGAGGAAACATGCTGTCGCCACTTCACGGGCTACTCTTCTCGATTAGCAGCAAACCATTTTTTTTATATCCACCATCCAATATACAGAATATCACACACAACGATCTTTGAGGTACCAGTCGTTGTGCATTGGTTGTAACACGAAATACCCCAAATGGGCCTTCCGACGGGGATCGATCCTAGACCGACCGCGCATCACGCGAACGTTTTAGCACTGGGCTACGTCCCGCCCGTTATTCTCGCATATAACACGAATAGGGCTACAGCCGACCTCGGTGGCGTCGTGGTCAAGCCATCGGATATAAGGCTGGTGGGTACTGGGTTCGCAACCCAATACCGGCTCCCACCCAGAGCATGTTTTAGTGACTCAGTTGATAGGTGTAACGCCGCTACACCCTCTTTTCTCTCACTAACCACCAATTATTAAGAACTAACCCACAGTCTTGGACAGACTGCCCAGATAGATGAGGCGTGTGACCAGGATCACGTGCTTGAACCTTAATTGGATATAAACACGAACATAACTTAAAATGATTGAAATCAAATAGGGCTACAGAGCACTTGGCAATCATGGACGGTCGGGTGGGGTCGTACAGTCTGGCGACCAGTGAAGAGGGAGGGAGGGAGATAGGGAGGGAGAGGGTGTCAGCCGACATCCATTACTGCTGGTTTCAATTAGTCGACTTAAGCCGTATCGTAACCGGACCCGAGCGATGTGGTGTCGTGTTTAATCCATCAGTCATAAGGCTGGTAGCTACACGGTTAGCAGACCAGTACCGGCTCCCACCCAGAGCGAGTTGTAGCGACTCAGTTGACAGGTGTAATACCAGAATAGGGTGTATACCACCAAATCAAATCCCATAGACGAAAATGGTAATATATGTGGCTAAAACTCCTACCTGCAGCGTATCAATCAACATAAACGCCACGGATATACATACTACCACCCGTCACACTTCAAGTGAACCAGAGAAAATTGGGGGTCAAGCTGCTCGGTTCTGAGATAATGGGTAGTTCCGCATAACGTTCGAGTACTTCTTTTTACAGGTACCACATACATGTTTCAAGCACAAGACTACTTGACACATTGGTACTAGATGAATAACAGTGCATATTATTTTTACCCAGATGAAACTAATATTTGTTCACAACCAACACACTCACATGTATAACCAATCACAGGACTTGTGGTGGATTTTCTATCAAAAGTTGGGTGCATCTCGAACTTTGACCCAGCCGGAAATTATTTGGTTTAGTACTACCTATACCGATTACATACATTTCTCAAAAGGTGTCCAGCTATGTGCCTTTATGGCAACCAGGGTCTGGTGTATTCTGACATAAAATGACAACCTCACTGAAACTGTTGTTTCTACAATGCAACCTAATATAATGTACACCTCAAAAGGCATGTATATTGCACACAATTTTGGACAAATGCAATATGTCATATTAAAGAACAAACTGTTTTAAAATAAAACTCTTGAAGATATTAACTTTCTCTTGGGTGTGTGTACTCAGGTAGAGACAACAAAGATAGTCAGAGTACCTCTACCATTTAAATAATTTCATTAAAACACATGCCCATAATTGACCCCTAGATTATGAAGACTTTAACAGGCAGATCAAAGGAATATCAGTATTAAAATAATGCACTGTCTGATGAAGGAAACGCCAACTTGAATGTACCTGTATGAAGTAATGACTTAATTTTCTGAACATTAGTGTTGGGAGGAAATCATGTATGCTGGGTGTGGGTCTTCAAGTTACCAGTGTGAGAATTTCAAATCTATCGGCCATGCTGATTTTTATAATGCATCATAAAACCCATTGCCAGCCACCAGTAAAACCTGACTATATTTTATTTATAGGCTACTGTAGTTGGGAGGTTTTAATAAATGTGATATCTGGAATTGTCATGCATCTTTCACACATTTATGTTTGATTAATTACTGTAAAAAAGCTATTTTTAAATGACAATATTATCCGAACATGTATTGTCTTACATTATTTTCTAATCCAGACGAATACAATATGTATATTGGATGTATTCCTACAATCTGTAATCCAGCATTTTATTAAGCTAGTAACATTAGGTAATACAGCTTTAACAATAAAATAATTATCAACTTAATCCAATGCAGATAATCAAATCTGAAAAAGAAATTGGTTCTGAATCTAGTATAAACTCAAAATGCACTTCATGAGAGCTAACTAAGTGATTATTCAGAAAACAAATTGATGTGGAGATCTAAATGTATGTTTAACAACCTTATTGTTGTGTATAAATAAGAACAGAAGGCACAATAGTGACAACACATTTAATTATGTTTTTGGTAAAGTTTTTCTTCAGATTTGTTTTAACTGTTGCATAAAAGTACAAATGTGTCTAAAATATACCTTAGCTCACACAATAACAATAAAAATCAAATTATTAACAAATTAGAGTTTTTTAGAATTTCAAACATGAATAATTAACTAGGATAATGGAAACTAAAGACATTAACCCACTATTGGCACATGCTATTTTTAATATAAAAATAAATAAATTGCTATTAACATCTTAGTTCATGTTGCCTATATATAATGCCATATTTAAGAGCACTTGTATATGGCAAGTCAAATACCATGTAAAATGAAATCATTGAAATCTGTACGGTATGAATTTTAGGCCCAAACCAAATTTTCCTCAGTGCTAACTTTGATTCAAACTCCGTTCAGAGCCATGTACAGATATTATTGTCAAGGTCAAGGTCATTGTGATCTTCCATGGTCGAGTGATGGCTAATTAATCAACCAGTATAATTTAATTAAATAAAATGACAAAAGCATAATAATATTTATGTTTTTATTTTGCACTGAATATGTGCTATAGGATGTATACCACCAAATCAAATTCCATAGACGACAATAGTAACATATGTGGCTAAAACTCCTACCTGCAGCATATCAATCAACACAAACGCCACGGATATAAATGCTATCTCCCCTTACACTTCAAGTGAAACAGAAAAAAAATGGGGATCAAGCTGCTCGGTTCTGAAATAATGGGTAGTGTCTATGACTACCCTAGATCCACACAAAATTCGAGTACTTGTTTTTACAGGTACTCCATACATGTTTCAAGCACAAGGCTACTTAACACATTGGTACTACATGAAACAAAATCGCATTTGTTTGTTTGTTTTACCCAAATGTCAAAAGTTGGGTGCACCTCGAACATTGACCCAGCCGGAAGTTATTTTGTTTAGTACTACCTACATACTATTTTCTCACACTATCAAATAACAGTTATCCTACTGTCCTCTATAAACAACCCCGATAGTTGAGGTTTGTGCCCAGGACAGCGTGTTTGAACATAATTGGATACAAGCACGACAATAAGTTTAAATGCCATTAAATACGGCTACAAGGCACATGCCATGGCATAGGTAGTCGGGGTGGGGTTGTAGGCTGGGCTACGTCCCGCCCCTTACAGCCGGCCTCGGTAGCGTCATGGGTCTGGTGGGTACTGGGTTCAAAGCCCAATACCGGCTCCTACCCAGAGCAAGTTTTACAACTCAGTGGATAGGTGTAACGCCGCTACACCCTCTTTTCTCTCACTAACCACCAATTATTAACAACTAAACTACTGTCTTGGACAGACTGTCCAGATAGATGAGGCGTATGACCAGGATCACGTGCTTGAACCTTACTTGGATATAAGCACGAAAATAAGTTGAAATGATTGAAATCAAATAGGGCTAAATAGCACTTGGAAACCATGGGTGGTCGGGGTTGGGTTGTCCATTCTAGCGACCAGTGATGAGGGAGCTAGGGAGGGAGGGAGAGAGAGAGTGTTTCAGCCGACAGGTGTAAAACCACTACATTCTCTTCTCTCCCCCTAACACGTAACAACTATCCTACTGTCCTGGATAAACAGCCCCGATAGTTGAGGTGTGTGCCCAGGACAGCGTTTGAATGTCATTAAATAGGGCTACAGGACACATGACATGACATAGGTGGTTGGGGTGGGGTTGTACACCACGAAAATGCACATCGGCTATTGGGTGTGAATTGTTTTTTCTCTTGTTTTTGTTGTTTTTATTGTTGTGTTTATACATAGCTTGTCTCTTTTAAGACCTGGATAAATAAATAAATCCGCTTTGCTTGGTTTGTTTAACGACACCACTAGAAAACATTTATTTCTTAATAATCGGCTATTGAATGTCAAACATTTCGTAATTTTGACATAGAGTCTTACAGAATAAACCCGCTATGAATAAATATGTCGGACCAGTATTTATTTAACCAGTATTTAACCAATATTTACTTAACGGTGTATAAATAGCCAGTGTGTGTTAAATTAACATTTCCTATATTGTGAGAACATCATGACTGAACATTCGACCATTTGTTTTGTATAATTTATAGTTTATATAGTGGGTGTGTGAACAGGAAATGTTTCATTTAACGACACACTCAATACATTTTATTTACGGTTATATGACGTCAGACATATGGTTAAGGGACACGCTCATATAGAGAAAAAATATCCGCTGTCGCCACTTCATGGGCTACTCTTTTCGATTAGCAGCAATGGGTCTTTATATGCACCACCCCACAGACAGGGTAGCACATACCACGGTGTTTGATATACCAGTCTGGTGAACTGGCTGGAACGAGAAATAGCCCAATAGCCCTACGGATTGGGATCGACCCCAGACTGATCGCGCATCACGTGAGCGCTATACCACTGAGCTACGTCCCGCCAGTACTGTGATCATGACATATTATATTGAGTTTCTCGTGGGATTATGTGTGGACGTTTCTAGAATATTGTTATCAATGTTTTGTATCATTTCAGTTGATTTGTCTCATATGATGGAGAACGCTCAAGCACAACTCCTCGTGAACATCCATGAAGAGATTACAAAAGGTTCTTTCACTGACCTGCAAATTATATGTAAGGACGGAACAACGACAGGAAGCCGCATCGTATTGGTGGCGATGTCATCATACTTCCGGGTCATGTTCAGTTCTGATATGACAGAAAGTCAGACGGGCGTCTTGAACCTTCCCACGGTGTCTTTGTCAGTGTTGCAAGATGTCATCAAAATGTGTTTGTGTGGAGACAATCTAGTCAGTGAAAGTAACTGCCTGGAGATCATGGATGTTGCTGAGATGATGCAGTTTCCCCACATCAAAGCATTATGTAATATTTTCCTGAAGGAAAGTCTGATACTGATCACAGAAAACTGTTTAAATTGGTGGAGACTTTCTAAACTTTACAATTTCCACGATTTGTCCAACCGATCATTTTCCTGTTTGGCTGACAAGTTTGCTGATTTTGTTGAAACAGAACACGTTGTTCATCTGTCAAAGGAAGAACTTATGGAAATCATTTCAAGAGAATAGATGAAATGTACAGAAGACATCATTCTGAAGGCGCCATGAAGTGGATTGAGTATAATAACCCGGATCAAGATGACGTGAAACTGATTTTTGAAAACGTGCGGCTAGATATTGTAGACTCGCAGTTTCTATTTGACGACGTTGTGTATTCAGACATTGCCTGTAAACACAAATGGGTACAGGAAATGATACGCAAATCGCTAGCTTTACTGGGTCGACGTACAGCTCGTGCAAGGGTCAATCCTAAAAGTGCTGACATCTTTGTTCTCCATCATAACAAGACGTCACTACTGTCTTGCTTCACGTCAGACAAAAAGTGGGAGGACGTCCCTCCAGCACCAGAAGATCCTGGAATTTGGTATTCAGCAGCAGGTTTGGACGACAAGATCTATATCACTGGTGGTTATAACAAGGATAAATGTACATTGATATATAACACCGTGAGAAAAGTGTGGACAGTATGTCCAGATCTCACACATGAACGCTGGTTTCGCTGTATGTCGAAGGTGAAATATCCCCAAAACACAAAAAACACACAAACAAGACCACTAGAGATGTTGATGTATCAATTATCAGATGTCGATTATTTTGACATATCCGTACAGAGGAAGCCCGCTACATTTGTTTTTGTTTTCGTTAGTAGAAAGAGATATTCTATATGGACCATCCCGAAGATAGAATATCATATTATCACATGGTGCGCTGGCTCGAAGGTGAAATATCCCAATGTGTCCACCGACAGACACAATGTGTAGGTAAAATGATCTATATGTCTCTGGGAACATAGCACTAGGCGCATGGTGTTAATTATTAAAAACCTTGAACTCAAGTAATTCGTCCAGTGGATCCATCGGACTATTTTTGATCCATTGGACTATTTTTGATCCATTGATCTATGTTTGATCCAATGAATTATTTATCGATCCACAAAAGATGTTGAAACGCATGCTAAGGGCGGTTCTGTAACCGATCACAGGACGGTATATCTTCATAGCGGGCAGCATAGTCCAGTGGTACAGTGCCCGCCTGATGCGCGGTCGGTCTAGGATCGATCCTCGTCAGCTAACCACTGGGGTTTTTCTCGACATAACCATATGTCCGACGCCGATATAACCGTAATTATAATGTGTTGAGTGCGTCGTTAAAAAAATAAAAAAAATAAAGTATATCTTCATGTTTCTTGAATATCCTTGACTGTTGTCTTAAATTAGATGATTTAATATCGAGGAAGGAACTGTTTTATCTAACGACAAACTCAATACAAATAGTCCAATGGGCCCACAGTCAGGGATCGATAAAACAAAAACCTGACCGCACATCAAGCGCATGCTTTACCGCTGGACTACGCCCCTCTACCCCACCCCCACCCCCCCCCCCACACCCCTCCACCCCTCGATTTAAGATAATATATTTAGTTGTGTTCTATATGTGATAGAGTCTGGACAGTAACTACGCATTTACATAATCCAACCCCTGACGTGTAATGTTTGGAACAACTTGCGCACGTTCCGCGCCCCCGAACTTTGATCAAATCATTTTGTAATGCGATGCATTGTGGGTGATAATCATGCTAATATATGCGCATGACATAGGAACTGATAAACATGTTTACAGAATCAACAACAAGTTTAGTTTTATCACATTAAAGAGCGGTTTCATTGCACACACCATTCAAAGTCTATCCCCCCCCCACACACACACACAGACATGAACGCGCGCATAGAGACACACACACACAAAGAGGCACACGCATACACACAGAAACACACATATACATACACATACCTACATATGCACGTTACGCATACGCGCACACACAACACACACACACACACACACACACACACACACACACACACACACACACACACATACACTTCCGGGTCAAAGTTGGACGAGCACTATGAAATGTCCGATATAAATATTTACGGCGTAAAGACAGATGCGGTCTGATTGGTTATAGTACATGACATTGATTATTGTTACAATTACTGTTACTGATTGCCAAACATGGTATTGGTGTACTGTATGGGTGTATTGGTATGCTGCTAATAGCAGAGGTTTTTTTTTTTTAATTGTCGTTAACAGTACCCACAATAGGAATATATTTAGTACATTAGCACCTGATGTTAGCGACACACTAAAATGGAGTTGTCTCTCTTTGATAACTTCCCTCTTCCAAAAAACGAAACTCGTTACATTCTCGGAACCGAACATACGGATACTTTGGTCCTATCCGCCATTGTTTATCACGTGACGCGATGAAGCTCCTCCTTAGTTACGTATGGTTTGATAGTTAATTTAGTCAGCTTCAGTCGATCATGTACAACAGTTCACGGTCAAGATGCTTAAAGAAATAGTGTACAGTTGACTGCATAAACCATAACTTGAAATAGTGTACAGTTGGCTGCATAAACCATAATTATCTGTAGCAGTCCTACAGCACGAAAATATAGGTTTTCTTCTACTTTATATATAAATATGGCTTCTGCCCTCCAAAGATTGTTTCTACTATTCAAGATGTTGCCCCCTACCCCACTTCAGATATTGTGCCTGCAGACGTGTGCACATACATGTATATGTTTCCGGGCGTTTTTTTTTTTAAATATGTTATTTTAATTTACAGGTTTTGTTTCTGTTCAAGTTAAAATACTTACCTCTTTGCATATACATGTCGTTTTATGGTATTCTGCAGTTCTTCGGAGTATGTGTCTGCTTAAACAATTATCTGCAATAAAATGAATGGTCATCTGTCATATCAGATATTTGTTTTCTTTTCTGAAAACTTTGTTTCACAAACATTGCATTTAACCATCGCATACATACATTTTCCTTGAATATGCTACATAAGTGCATCTATACAAGAGGTAATTTAATCCTGGTTAAAAGCAACTTCAGTTAAATATGTGTAGTCTAGCAGTAGGAATATTGATACAGATCATTCTACTAAGTCATGAAACTTATCAACCGAATCTATGCTAATCAGCATTTGTTGAGGCTCTACCGATATTTGTAGTTAACTGAATAAGGTAATAGATCAAATAATCAAACTGATAATGTAATTACAATGTGTGTGCGTTGTAGCCATTTTCCCGTTAATAGGACGCTTCACGATCCTTCGAGGATACATGCATTTTTATTACACCACGTGGGCGGACATTAGCCCAAATACTTTGACATTTTGACATATGTCAGCCTACATATGGAGACCAAACTGTAGTTTTCTGGCAATCGCTGCCCACCAAAGATTCCCGCTCTAATACCACGACAATCCTAGGTTTGACGTCAAATACCTTTACTTCGATCATTTTCTGGCCGTCACCGGTAACAGGCGAAGGGTGGTATGGTACTATCGAATTTGGAATTGATAATTACAGCCAAAGAGAAATGTGCGCATTTTAGGTGAAGGACATGTGGCGCAATTTTTGCCGTCCCCTGCGCGTGCTGTAACTTCATCGTGGTGCAGGGGTGTAACATTCTCTTTGAGAATGGCCAATACAGCACAAATTGAAGTTTAGAGTAAAATTCAATATCTGTAACATTTTGTGATATTTGCATTTTTGCACAGTTCTTTACACTGTTTTTGTTTAACCTTGAATTTGTATATTGATGCTGATCATCACTTTATTTATTTGCATTACCATAGTTGCCCAATAGCCGATGTATTTTTCGTGCTGGGGTGTCGTTAAACATTCATTCATTAATTCCTTCTCTCCTTCTCTCTCTGTCTCTGTCTCTGTCTCTCTCTCTCTCTCTCTCTCTCTCTCTCTCTCTCTCTCTCTCTCTCTCTCTCTCTCTCTCTCTCTCTCTCTCTCTCTCTCTCTCTCTCTCTCTCTCTCTCTTTCTCTCTCTCTCTGTTGTTTTGTTTAATGAAATCCACTAGATCACATTGATTTATTAATCTTCGGCTATTGGATTTCAAACACATGGTCAATTTGGCACAGTCATAGAGAGGAAACCCGCTACATTTGTTTTCCATTAGTAGCATAGAATATTTTATATTCACGATCCCACAGACAGGATAGCACATACCATGGCATTTGATATACCAGTCACGGTGCACTGGCTGGATCGAGAAATAGTCCAATGCGCCCACCGACACTGACCAATCTCAAGCGAGCGATTTACCACTGGGCTACGCCCCCCGCACCCCACCCCAAGTATGAAATTGAATACTGGTATATGGGCGGGTTGGCATGTAGGTACGTAGGGTCCCGTACTCGAGCATCAAACTCGACGCGGACCCGAGTACCCGACACTTACTACTAGATGATAACCAAACTAAAAAACAATGTGAGCTAAACATAAATGCGAAATCATGCAATAGAATTGCATTTAGAAACCGGTTGTTACGTTCCGTACTCGTGGATGCATGATTAACAATATGTATTACACATGAATTGTATTCAAGTGAACGCATGTTTGTGACATAAGTAATATATTCAACATAATAAATATTCGTGAACATAAACACAGAATATAATATTTTATAGCATGTAAAATGTATTCATGAATTTGCATATTTATCACATAACGATATGCATCCCAAGCCTAATAATGACAGTTGTTTAAAACATGGACATGTATGATATTTAAAAACAGAATAATATGTATCACGTGTAAACTGTATTCAATAATTTACACATGTACCACATAACTGCGAATCGAATAATGACATTTATTTGAAGCATGCATATTTATAACACAAAATATGTTCAACAATATGCCTATTTTGTTTCCTACATGAAAAGCACTCAACGCGTGCATATTGATTAGTTTCATAATATTTTCCCCTAATCATATGTGTGTGTGTGTGTGTGTGTGTGTGTGTGTG
>JAECMU010073468.1:17781-28300 GCA_016106625.1 Dracogyra subfuscus
CCCCCCCCCCCCCCCCCCCCTATTTAAAAATCCTGGATCCGCGCCTGAAAAGTGTACCTAGATGAATGTCATAAGTGTGTTTTAGTTGTGGTATTGATAGTTATGGGTCATAGTTTTGTTGATACATATTTAATATAGTATTTTTAATCACAGATGTTAATATTGTTGCCTATGGGATTTTATTTGTTATAGTACAACCTATAACGTCCATCTTGACGGAAAGCCTCGTTTTCGAAAGTCGATTGATCAAGTTAGTGGATCGATCGAGAAAAATAATTTGATGTTAAGTCCTTGTCCAGTCACCGTACGATCCAGTGTTGGTGTTTGTGAATATGGAAATGTTCAACTGGCTCAGCTTGTGTTTGCAATTTGTGCGTGTCAACTATAATTAGATTTGACACACACTTGTTGCACAACATCCGTCAATTCACAACAAAAACACCCACCTGCGTGGGATGTCAGATAAAACGAGTTCTTAGTACAGGTAAGATTCATTGTGATATTTGTGTTTTACTTTTAATGGAGTTAAAACCATGATCTCTGAAATAGATACATTGCGGTATTACTACTATTAGATTGTTCCCAATCATTCCAGTGATAATAATTGCTACTTCTCGGCCTAAATTGCCTTAGCTTTCATGAAATGGAAATGACCTCGTTCATGCACGAACATGCATCATAATCATCCAGTGAAACTGAGACCGTATAATTATATCCGTTAATTTGTCATACATTCATTATATGTAGTGTAATTAACTATAATTAGGCATAGAACCATAAGTTATGGGACGTAGCCCAGTGGTAAAGCGCCCGCTTAATGCGCGGTCAGTCTGGGATCGATCCCCGTCGGTGGGCCCATTGGGCTATTTCTCGTTCCAACCAGTGCACCACGACTGGTATATCAAAGGCCTGGTATGTGCTAACCTGTTTGTGGGGTTGTCTCTGACGGTGATGCATATAAAAGATACCTTGCTGTTAATCGAAGAGTAGCCCATGAAGTGATGACAGCAGGTTTCCTCTGTCAATATCTGTCTGGTCTGACGCCGTATAACCGTAAACAAAATGTGTTGAGTGCATCATTAAATAAAATATTTCCTTCCATGTACCATAAATAGAGGCTGAATTGATACAAAGGGAGGGCGGGGCTGTAAATAGTTTTGTAGATGTATGTAAGTAGCCTATCATGTCTCCCTATAACTATTTGTATTACTGTAAGATCCACATTGATTTTCAAGGCATACTGTCGCACAACACTGACCTGTTAAATCGCCTAACACAATATTACGTGAACAAATATAAATTTGATTTGTCCATAAATGTACTTTATTCAACCATCTATATAACCATCATACTCCGCTTACTAATGATATTTTGTAAAAATAATTGAATTATGGCAATGGTCCATAATTCAAAAGCTAATATTGCCAAGAGGGTTGACATAGATTTTACTCCACGGTTCAGCTATGGTGATGCGATAGCTAGATGTGATTTCCAAACATTAATGTAATTATCATTTATTATTTATTTTTTTGGAAATAAGGTCCTTAAATCTATGACAGTATGCCTTTCAGGGAGTTACAGCTTATTGGATATTGGGCAAAAAACGCAGCCCCTATTTTAATTACACCCTGTATGTATTTATGTCTATGACACCTATATATACTTCCCAACACCACCACCCTATTAACTCTGAGGCTAAAACGATCACCTCCATCCAATCTGTTTGAATTTTAGACGGCTGTGGTACATTAATTTGTATATATTGTAAAAGTAAATAAATAACAAAACAAAAAAGCTAACCCAGATAGATTTCCAGTAGATATGCTTGGGCACATACATATATTTATTGACATAAAACAACGAAAAAAGAATGCATGTGTTGTACATACATATACTGTATAAACAACAGGAAGTTAATTATATACTTTTACTTAACATCTCTACTTTCTTTCTCCAAACTGGCTTTTCCTCCATTTGTCGACCCTTCGCCAGATTGTTTGGATGACTGACCAACGTAGTAACTGTCCATCAGGACAGTGCACCTGCTCATACGTCGGTGGTCCCCACGGGGCACTACATGACTGTAGCTTCCAGCTGATCCGATTACCCTCCATATTCCTCAGATCTAGCACCGACTGACTTCTATATAATTTTCAACCTGAAAAATTAATTATTAGCTGACAGACATTGTGCAGTCGAAAATGATGTCATTTCCGCAGTTGAGTCTTTTGATCTAGAGGAAGTATGTTTCAGATACACTGCAACACCGTTGAAAGACGCTACGTTGATAAGTAACAGTCGGCATCTGGAAATAAAAGATATCACAACTTCTAAAATACCTTGGAGCACATGTGTTGAGTGCGTCGTTAAATAAAACATGTCCTTCCTTCCTTAGAGCATGCCATCTCATGTGTACTCAGTCCTAGTCCTATTAAGAACCTTTTTTAATCACCCTTTGTACAGTTTATAATCTATGAAAGACAAATTACTGTTCTGCAAACTTAGACGAATCAGAAGAAGAAAACCAATTGAAGACATAAGAACCTTTTTTCTCTAAAAACAAAAGAGGTGAAGTTAAACGGTGCTTAAAACTAAAATATCCAATTTAGTAGCGTTCATCGTCTTGGTAAGAGAGAACCAACATATCTATTTTTGCTAAGTGTAGTGTTGAAAGAACGTGCGAGTCAGAAATGCTTCGAAGAACTTGCTAGACAGTGAACCAATTGGTGAACAGTTTCCGTTCCTTGAGAGGTTCTGGACTGAAGGAAGGAAATGTTTTATTTAACTACACACTCAACACATTTTATTTACGGTTATATGGAGTCAGACATATGATTGAAGACCACATAGAGATAGAGAGAGGAAACTAGCTGTCGCCACTTCATGAACTACTGTTTTCGATTAGCAGAAAAGGATCTTTTATATGCAGTCCCACAGACAGGATAGTACATACCACAGCCTTTGTTACATCAGTTGTGGAGTGCTGGCTGTAACGAGAAATAGATAAATCGGGCCACAGACGCGGATCGATCCTAAATTGACCGCGCATCAACCGAGCGCTTTACCACTGGGCTACGTCCCGTCCGGTTCAGGGCTGGTGCAGAATGCAATGTCGTGTTTCAGTTTAAGCGAACGAGGGGTGGGTCTGGGAACGAGGGGTGGGTCTGGGAGCTGAGAGAATAATTAGTATTATGATATTCTTATTAGAAATGTGAAGTTAGTACTAGTAAAACCAAAATAATACATGTGTGTTTGAGAAAAGAAAATCACACTACAACAGGATGGCACCGTTCATGGAGCACTGCGGGGTTTCTGCCAAAGGGTACTAAGGGTAAAATTACGTACCTTAAAATTATTGTGCACATGTAACGATGCTTTACTAATTATAGTTAAAGAACTGTTGTTTGTCAAAGTACATGGAATGCTTTGGCCAGATTCTTACGATTTCAAACCATAATCAGTTATGGCACTTGCGACCTGTTTTATTTTTATAACGTACCCTCAAATTATTTTCTGCCAAAAAAAAGCCTGCGCATTGCAAGAAACGTGGAATGTTGGGGTGCAAAACATAATGATCAACCGAGTGCATTTTAAGGCAAAAAAAACCCCCAACAAAACAAACAACTAACATCCCTCTTAGGTTGGAGAGCAGTCTCACAACTGGCATGGGTTTAGAGGTTATTTTTATTGTTGAAATTGTGACTACTCAGTCTTAAGGGCTCATGTGTATAGCTATTTTGTGGTAACGAGCATTTAAAGGGCAGCAACTCTAATCACCCTATTTTCAAAAACACCAATGTCTGATGAGATCGCGGGTGCAAACGAATCGATTCATCTTGGGCTTCTCTTTTCTATTTAAATTTTTTCTTGCTTTTTGATCGTTTTATCTTCATAATTTTGCTAGGGACATTAATACGGAGTAAACACAAACAACGTAGTTAACTAATAAATAATTTACTTGTTTATTATTTTATTTATTAAGGGTCCGTCCATAATTTTCAAAATTTTCACGAGCGTACAAATCGTTAAAGTTACATTATCTGGTTACCATATTATAACGTCATGTAGAAACATGAAATACAAGCTCAAATGCACTCGTGTATGTTCGCTATGAACGGATATCCTCGCGAGCGCCGCCATAGCTCGACTAAGTACAAACGACAGCCTGTTGTCAGTTTCAGTTAACACGTGCGTTTGCCTATTTCATATTGTAGGGTTCGTCTCAAAAAAGAAAAAAAACGAAGTGAAATCTTGCGCTGTTCGAAGAACGTTCGGTTGAGGATACGGTACTAGAGTCTTTCGTTAAAATCGGTTTGATCTTGACAACGTATTATCGACAATCGTACCTTCGTATTTCAGAATTATTATTTTATAAAGTGTTAGTAGAACTTTCAAAGTTTAGTTTGTATACTAGTAACACATTAATCATGTATATATTTTTTAATAAAATATACTAAAGTAGACGGTTAACTTTTTCACTTCTTAAAGCGACACTGGAATATTTTTATTATTTAAGCATATAGAACAGAACATCCCATTATGTTTGGTGCATATAAGACGCCGCAGTCTGAATTGAATTCACTACACTGGCTTTTCCAAGTTAAAAATAAACTCAGAATTTTGAAAGTTGGACACTTTTGGCGGGCCCCCACTGGGCTAAAAATAGTACGGTTCGGCTGTTGTTGCATTACAAAAACCGAGCAGTTAATTCCTAGCAGACAATTACGATAGCAGCCAAGTTCATCACTCATGTCGACGTTATAAACATCGGACTCGTACGCCTTTCGATTGCCACCTGTATTTCACACTTTTAAACACACTGTTATGCTAATTTTTATTATTCACTACAACTGAAAATGATTAGAGTTTTAAAGAGTATCTTCATATAAAAACAACATGAAAACAAAATAACAACCAAGACTCATTTTCACAGTCTTATTGTTACTAATATCCGTATAAATACAACTTAATCATTTTATTAAGCACTTTTATAATATCTCAGCCCTTGAAATTCGGACAAGTTTGCTACGGCAATTAAGTGCCGTCGCAAACCTGTTTTGCAGTGGCATTACGGCGGCAATTTTAAAGAAAATATTAATGCTGTCATATATGATCCACTGCAGTAATAATATGCTAAAACATGACATCTCAACTTTACTTTCGTAAGCTTCTATACTGGAATAAACTGATTTATATTAATTGAGAAAACATTGGACCACATTCAATTATAAATGCTTTTTTTTCTGGGATCTGTAATTGGACCCCGAGTTCAGAGAAAAATACCTTCATATTTGCGACGGCAATGAAATACTGTCGCAAATCAATTTTGCAATAGCTTTTGCGACGGCATTGCCGACTGCCGCCGCGAATTTCGAGGGCTGATATCTGAAGTATCACTTTTAAAAAATCCTTCTGTACTACGGAAATATAGGATGTTCAACTAGTTTCGTATAAATTACACAACACGCATTATAAAAGGCGTACGAGTCCGGGTTTTAGAACGTCGCCATGCGTGTCTGCTGCTAACGTAATTGGCTGCGAGGAAGTGACTGCTAGAATCCGTACGGTATTACAAAATGGCGAACATTGTTCTAACTGGCTAGTAAGCATTTGACGATATGTGTTAATGACGACAACTCGCGAGTGAATTAAAAGTGCAGTTATGTTTGTATTTGAACTTAGAACTTGACTGTATACGATTGAAACCAGACAATGCAGCTTTAATTTTACGTGTTAAAATCGACAAATACAAATAAATATTCTTTCGTTTGGAAAGGGTGAAGTTAAGGGGTGGGGTTAAAGACATCAAAGTTAGAGCATACTGAGTTAATCGACGCCATACAACCGTAAATAAAATGTGTTGAGTGCGTCGTTAAATAAAACATATCCTATCCGTCCTTCCATTTGCTGTTGGATGTCTTAACATTTGTTAATTTTGACATAATCTTAGAGAGGAATCGGGTGCATGTACACAGCAAGGGTATTGGAGGTCAAAACCCTTACTTGCCCAAGCCTAAAAAAATTGAAATGTATTTCTGGGGGAGCATGGCCCCATATAAACTTCGCTCAACACGGTCTATAACCCCAACACCGCTGAAATCCCTGCACACGCGCCTTGGAAACCCACTACATTGTGTGTTTTTTGTTTTTTTTAGCAAGGGATCGTTTATATGTACCATCCCATACACAGGATACCATGGTCTTTTATATTCCCGCCGATGGGCATTTACAAACAACACCTTTTTAGATCTAAGTAATGAATAAAAATAAGATACATTCTTGAAAAATGTTACGTAAATCGAACACAGCACCCTCTTCCTTACCCCAAGAACGTTACGTAATTAGTAACACCCTCTTACATATAACGTGTATGCCAACAGCTGGCCACTGTCAAAATTTCAAGGCAAATCCCCCACCCACCGATCCCTGGAAAGGCGTTATACCGTACCACTATGGATAATAATATGTTTTGAAGTTATGAGACGACCCCTCAATCAAGACGGTTAAATTTGTTCAAAAATTGCAAAATCTCACGTGATCTCTTGTTGGAGAATGTCACACTTGTGATAAGCCATTGAAAACCGTGATCGGTATGAGCCCGTCAAAAGTGTTCCTCTTTCAAAATACTCGCTTTGTTTTTGACCTGGATAAGCCAGCGTAGTGAAACCAATTCGGAGTGCGGCGTCATATATGCACCAAACGTAAACGGATTTTCTGTTCTATATGCTTTAATAATAAAAATATTCCAGGGAATGCAATTTTAAGGGTCCAGCATACATTTTGTTTGAAATTGAAAAATGTCGATCAACATTTTTCATTTTGGGGATGTACACTTTTATGGGGGAGGGGGTGTGGTCAGAAGTGACACTTTGTACACTTGTGAAAATGTTGAAAATTATGGACGGCCCCTAAAAAAAATAAAAAAATAACGGTCATGATAATCAGGCCCGTAGGTATCGGGCGGACCGGGTTGGTATAATCATCCCTTCCCACCCTTCGAGTTCGAAAATGTACTTTCTTTTTGTCATACTCTCTATAAATAAAAGTAAAAATATGGCGTATGACCACCCTCTCCAGATATTGTTCCTACAGGTGTAACTTTACCTTTCTTTTCTCGAACAAATGTTTACAATTGGAGCCTATAATATATTTATTTTTTTCGCTTCAGCATAACGAACCAATACGATGGCTGACGAAGTGACTTTGCCGCAAACTTGTCAAATATCTTCAGATCAGGTTGTGAATGATGCAGGCGGGTTCGTTTGGGCAGTGGATGACATGGCCAGAGTAAAGAGGTTCCTGTGCTTAGGATCCGAAGGAGGAACCTACTATTCTACTGAGCAGAAGCTGACGGAAGACAACGTGCAATGTATCAGACGTCTCATAGAAGACGGCAAGGGTAAAGACGTTGTTGACGTCATTTGTCAGTTTAGCTTAGAAGGCAGAACCGCGAAGCAGACGTCGATCCTGTACGCGTTGGCAGTGTGTGTAAGACGCGGTGATCTGGACACGAAACATCACGCGTACAGCGTGCTCGGTAAGATATGTCGGATCCCCACTCACCTGTTTCAGTTCGTTGAAGTGTGTGACAAAATGGGAGAGACCACAGGGTGGGGGCGAGCTCACCGCAAGGCGGTGTCGGCCTGGTACACGAGCTTTGCGTCCGACCCGATTAGACTGGCTATGCACGTCACCAAGTACAGAAAGAGAAACGATTGGACGCACCGAGATGTCTTGCGTCTGGCTCACACGAAGCCAAGTGACGACGCCATAGGACTGATACTGCGCTACGTCGTCAAAGGAATACACGAAGCCAAGAACATTTATTGTAAAAACCACGACGAGGACAACGACCAGTCGCCGTTTGGCAAAGTGCTAGCCTTTTTGGAAGCTGTGGAAGAAGTGCGAACATCATTGGATGAAAATCGAGTGATGGATCTGATCAAGCAGCATAGACTTGTGAGGGAACACATGCCCACGGCGATGTTGGGTTCTGTAGGACTGTGGCGGGTTCTTCTGGAGCAGATGCCTCTTACGGCGCTCATCAGAAATCTCGGCAAGATGACGAGCATTGGTGTTATCGAAACCGGTAACCAGCAAGAAGGGCAGATTGTTACGAAACTTGCAGACAAAACTCTTCTGAAAGCTGCTCGCATACATCCGTTTAATGTTCTCGTGGCGCTCAAGACGTACAGCTCGGGGAAAGGAGACCGAGGCAAACTGGCGTGGAATCCCACCAAGAAGATCATTGCTGCACTAGACTCGGCGTTTTACCTGTCGTTCAAGTTCGTGGAGCCGACGAACAAACGCTACCTGCTGGCAGTGGATGTCAGTGGCTCGATGCGCTGTTCAGTCTTGGGGACTAGGATCATCAGCTGTCGCGAGGCCGCCGCTGCCATGATGATGGTGACGAAGCGGACCGAGAAGCACAGCCAGGTAGTTTCTTTCACCCACGGGCTGACACCTCTCAATGTGACACAGAGCCACACGCTGGACGCGGTTGTCAAGACAGTGTCGTCACTTGATTTCGGCGCCACCGACTGTTCCCTCCCCATGGTTTGGGCGAAACATAACAACAAGAAGTTTGACGTGTTCGTCGTGTACACAGACTGCGAGACGTTCGCCGGCGCCGTTCATCCGTCGGAAGCTCTACGTGAGTATCGGAAGCAGAGTGGATTATGGGATGCGCGTCTCATAGTGTGTGGGATGAGCAGCAATGGCTTCACAATCGCCGACCCCGATGACCCCGGAATGATGGACGTCGTTGGCTTTGACTCGGCGGCACCGGAGACAATGAGGAGTTTTATCATGGGAGACATTTAATAAGTGTTTCATACCCCTTTGTCTGAGCATTTTCTGAATAGAAAACTATTAGTTCTATGGATATATCATTTCTAAAACAAAATGAGTAAAAAATCAAAGAAAAAGAAAACCGCAAAAAATAACCCTGATGCATGTAAAGAGAAGCTCTAACATAAAATGATAGATTTTATTTGAGCATTAACACGAGAAAAACAATCGACAAACATATATGTATATATGTCATCCATTTGTGAATGTACTCCTAAGAAATCTACTAGTAGACGTGACTGAACGAACTAGCTACATGCATAGCGTTGTGGTCTCGCAAACTAGATATTGTGATTGCACAAACCAGATTTGGCATTTGCACAAACTTAACTTGATTGCACACATTAGACGTTGTAACTTCACAAACTAGACGTTGTAACTTCACAAACTAGACATGCCTTCGGTATGAGCAGCCTGGTGAATGTGATTTGTTTCATTTGTTTGCATTAATGATGCACCCATATTCGATTTTATTCGCATTTCCAGTCTCTTTCTTTTTCTTTCGCAGGCTTCAAATACTCTAGCAGAACCTGTTATCGGGTATATAACCAGCCATTTGAAGACTGTACATTAACGTGAATTAAAGACGAAAAAAGCCTTTTTAACTTATTCACAAGGGGCATGGAATTTAAGAAATTAATTGTTTTACTGCCCTATTTCAAGAGTGCAATAAACGTCGTTTATATGCCAGTCCAAGGGCCGGTTTCCATGTTCGCGGTTTTTAGTAGTGCGTGGACGCGGCGGACACGTGATTAGCAAACATTGCGCCGCGCTTTTGGAATAACTACTGAATCCACTTCTTTTTCTTTCTTTTATGCCATGGTTTTTCGCATATCGCCTATATGGCCGTTTTCCATATTATGCGCGGTTTTTGTTGCGGTGCAGGCGCGGAAAAAGGATGCTCATGTGGTAATACTGTTATTGATAAAAGTAACAATTATCTCTCTCTCTCTCTCTCTCTCTCTCTCTCTCTCTCTCTCTCTCTCTCTCTCTCTCTCTCTCTCTCTCTCTCTCTCTCTCTCTCATTTTAATGCGTTCTTTTTCGCTATTGGCGCACGCTTTGCGTCAAAGCCTGTCCATATGGAAAACAGCTATACACGTTGCTGTCGTGAATACCGAGGTTATACCAGTTAACCCTAGTTTTAACCCTCTGCATTATTGTTTAAGTAGGCTTTCCGCCAAAAATATTATTTGAGGGTACGTGTTAAAAACAAAACAAGTGTCTTTTCTAGGTGGTTATGGGGTTGAAAACAGCATTTAAATGTACTTTGACAAATTTTAAACATCAGTTCTCTTATTATCGTTCTGAAAATTATTGAAATGTATCCATTAATGTCCAATACTTTAAGGTACGTAATTTTACCATCGCGCACACTGGCGGAAACACTAGTTTGGGTCACCTGTCGTTTTGTAATATGCTCAATGAGTATCTAGGCCGAATTTGTAAAAACGATCGAGTGTGGAACAATGCTTACTTTATGAGCTGTATTTTCTATAAAGTTTTATTTACTACCCATTGTACGCTATCTGATTTTAATGTCCGGAGGAAGCGGGTAGCTGAGTGATATTTACAAATGTTTATTTGTTTTATTTTTATTAATAAAATATTAAATTTAAACCGAGTTGAGTCTCTCTCTCTCTCTCTCTCTCTCTCTCTCTCTCTCTCTCT
>JAECMU010073469.1:2291-13290 GCA_016106625.1 Dracogyra subfuscus
GAGAGAGAGAGAGAGAGAGAGAGAGAGAGAGAGAGAGTGTTTAGTTTTTTTGCAGAAATCTCACTGCAGCCACCACATACGATCATTTTGATCAATTTGTTATTGAAAACAAATATTACAATATAACCGGTATATACTAGAATAAAGTACAAAACATGACAAAATATAACAATTGTTTAATTGTCACTGACATTTTCTTTATGCATGCGACGAAAATAATGCACTTCCAAAATCGTTAGTGAAAGATCAATACTTACAAAATTAGTGAAGAAATATTACTTCCAAAAGTGACATAATAATAATACACGTCCAAAAGCTAGCAACAGAATAAAAACACTTCCAAAAGTCAGTGATGAAACAAGGCATTTTAAAATATTAAGCACAACAAGAAAAAAAAGATGATAAATCTTCAACAATAATTATGTTCTCTGAAATGTTTAAAAATACAGCACTAAGTTCATAAGTTAGCACTCTTCTTAATCCAGATAAAAGTATAGTAAGCTCAACCAAAATTGGAGAAACCTTGAGGTGTTTTCTCTTCTATAGATACATCACCTGTTCTTAAACAAGTGCACTTCCCACCCCCTACCCCACTCCCTACTGTTAGTAGTCTGGTTCGAATATTGTAACAGCCAATTGGATGGCCTAAATTAGTCTACTGAATGTCCCTCTAGTTCTGGTCACGTCACTGTAACTTCCTTCTTTTTCCCTGAGCACATCGCATGGAGAACAGGAAGTGGTGATGCTCAGATGGGAATAAATCTTTGAGGACAGGTGATGTACCTATAAAAGAGAAAACACCTCAGGTTTTCTCCATTTCTTTTCAACGTCACCTGTCCTTGAACAAGTGCAGCATTCAACAGAAAGTAGTGGGTTCTGTACTCCGACGATGAACCAGTCTTCTCCACAAGGACCAGTAAGAGTATGACACAGTGGAAGAAAGGTCAACCATGGCAAGGCCCCCCCCCCCCCCTCCCATCCATGGGATGCCTTTCACAAACCAAAAACATGATGTTAATCGTTATGGTGGCATCGGTCAGTCAGGGCTTTAGATCTCACTAATTTGGGTACAACAGAGATTTTTTTTTCTTCTAAGTATAGGAAGGTCATTTTAGGTCAATACTATCATTATAACAGCTACTGGAGAGTTGTCAATATTCAGAAATGCATTTCTAGCCGTTTTAATGAAAATAAACTTAATATTTCAGTGGTTTTGAGGTGAGATATTTTGAGGTCAGTATGTTTATACTTAATTTGGGCATGATTATTTTGGGCATCTGTATTTTGGGCACAATGTTTATTGCCTTTATTTTAATGGAATCTAAAGCCCTGTCAGTAATGGCATACACACCTCTGGGGTACTGTGACGGACTTGTTGTCGGTAACAGAGGGATGCAGGTGTCGGGTAACCTCCCAATCTACTGGAGTGTTAATAGAAACTTGTTTAGAGCACAGGTGATGTTGAAAAGGAAAAAAGGAATGGCTAAAATATTATGGCACTATGCAGTCAAGTAGTCCTTTAGTAGGTTTCATTTGTAGGTGTGAAACCTTTTTAATCTACTTCTTCAATCGTTGGACCTCCACCTCCTCCTCCCCCAGCCCCTCCGGCTCCTGGCATCCCTCCTGGCATTCCGCCGCCGGGGGCTCCGCCTGCGCCCTGGTAGAGCTTCGTGATGATGGGGTTGCAGATTCCCTCCAGCTCCTTCTGTTTGTCTTCAAACTCGTCCTTCTCGGCCAGCTGGTTCAAGTCCAGCCACTGGATGACCTCGCTGCACTTGTCCGTGATTGTCTTCTTGTCGCTCTCACTGATCTTGTCCTTCAGTTTCTCATCCTCCACCGTTGATTTCATGTTGAACGCATAGCTCTCCAGCCCATTCTTCGCCTGGATTCGATCTCGCTGCTTGTCGTCATCAGCTTTGTATGCCTCAGCCTCATTGACCATGCGCTCAATTTCTTCTTTAGAAAGACGACCTGAAAGACAGAAAAACAAAAGTGCTTATTAAGTCATATTAATAGTCATTGCCCACAGGGAATGACCTTTTTCATACTATGGAATTTACTAAAAATTATTATTTCTGAGCCGATTTTATTTTTTTTTTATTTTTTTTTTTTAAATGGACCCAAAAATAGTTGTTGTTGTTCTTTTTGTTGTTTTTTTAACAACGTACTCAACACATTGGAATTCCGGTTATATCGGCGTCGGACATATGGTTATGTCGAGAAAAAACCCAGTGGTTATCTGACGGGGATCGATCCTAGACCGACCGCGCATCAGGCGGGCACTGCACCACTGGGCTATGCCAAAAATAGTCTTTTTTTGTTGGTTTGTTTAACGACGCACTCAACACATTTTAATTACGGTTATATCGGCGTCGGACATATGGTTATGTCGAGAAAAAACCCCAGTGGTCAGCTGACGGAGATCGATCCTAGACCGACCGCGCATCAGGCGGGCACTCTACCACTGGGCCATGCTGCCCGCCCCAAAAATAGTCTTTAAAATGTTTTTCTTGACAAAACACTTTTACACTTTTCTTCTTATATCAAACCAAACTGAATTTATTTACACAAATGTTTCTTTATTGCTAGTCCAGAAACATAGGTAATGAAAATCTGGCTCGGCAAATTCTAAAATGTACGTATTAGCTGCTAGTTTTGCACATCAATTTTCAAATTAAAAAAATAAAATGTTCCTCGTTATGCCACAATTACTGGTCAGACTTTTAAGCAAGCATTTTACATCTGAGCTTGCGGCTAACACTTTCCCGAACTAAACAGGTAACAGGAAGTGAACCATGTTCGTCCAAGCAATATGCTTCCACTAATTACCTTTGTCATTGGTGATGGTGATCTTATTTTCCTTGCCCGTGCTCTTGTCAACGGCCGACACGTTCAGGATACCGTTGGCATCGATGTCAAAGGTCACCTCAATCTGGGGGACACCCCGAGGGGCAGGGGGGATGCCAGTCAGTTCGAACTTGCCGAGAAGGTTGTTGTCCTTGGTCATGGCACGCTCACCTTCGTACACCTAGAAAACAGAAATTAACGACTGGCGTTGAAATAGTAATTATTAGTACAGTGTCTGCGCTTAACTTTTTTTGTTAGTTGCCATCCGGGCAAGTGGGGACAGCATTTCCACTTGCCCGGGTCTATTTTCACTTGCCCGAATAATATTTTCTAAAAAAAGCAATAATATTGCATTAGATAACAGGATTATATAATTTCCAACAAAGATGCTTCCTTTCAGCAAACGCTGAGCACTGGTATAACCGACACAACCCCTTCCTTCCCCACCCCATCTCAATGAAATAATAACTATTGAAAAAACACACCTAAAATATAATGTTCAGTGGATACGATCTATGACGTGTACACGTAACCAGGGCTGAATCTTGTCGACATGAATTTGTGCCCAAATTTACAGCCACTTAACTTACCGTATTTGATCGGGAATTAGCCCATGTCTTTGAATAAGCCCAACCCCAACTTCGTCACCTTATAAATAACACAAAATTGCAAGTTTGTTCCAAGTTCATTTAAAAGGTCATACCTCCTGCAGATAATTAAACACAAATGTAACACAATATTTTACCACCAGTGAGATTTAGCAGCCTAACAGCAACAGTGTACAACATTGTTTTAAATTTCATGCCTGCAGTATTTCTTTGAAGTACACAAGCGGAAGTCTGAACTAAAACCAATGTATTTTTACCACCACACTGGATTCGCAGGTAATGCTAATTAGGCGAAAACCTTATTCTGATTGGCTAAGAACAATGACCTAGATTGACAATTCATTTTAGTGTTACAGTATACGCTCTTGAGTTTGTTGTTAATTGCTGTTGTTTTAAGTCTTCTCAGCATTAAATTTTGGATGTAAATAAGTCTTATTCAAAGACATGGGCTGGTAAGTAATTTTAGCATAGAAGGTGGGTTTCTGATAATTAGATACTAGTAAAAACAAAAACAAAATTAATTAATAAACAATTATTATTTATTAATAAGAAATGTCAAATGGAACACTTAATTAATAGATGTGCTACTGAACGTTTTTTGTTTTTTTCCTAGTTAATTTTTATTATTATTAGTTAATTTAATTATTATTATTTAATTTAATTATCATTATTTATTTTTTTTCAACAAAACTGGCCCCTTGTCTGGGAATAAGCCCACCCCATGCTAAGCTCACAATGAGTTGTCTTGGCCCCCTGGGCTTATTTCCGGTCAAATACCTTACACCTATACTTATATTGGGCATATATTGATATGTAAAAGCAGACCTACACTTTTTCATGGTGCAAAGTAGGCTACATAGCTGTACTTTTATTTATATTAATTAAAAAAAATAAGAAAAAAAATCGGTCGCCAGGCGGGCAACCTTACTGTGGGTCTTCAGTCGCCCGTCATCATTTTCAGTCGCCAGGGGCGATCGGGCGACCGTTAAGTGCGGACCCTGTTAGTATATTAGTTCAAAGTATGATATAAAATGTGTGATGAATCATTAGAACATTTACCTTTCAGAAGTGCAATTTTAACGAATTTACATGCATGTTTCAGACCTCTGAAAAACTGCCAGTACAACAGTTTGGTTTGACAGGCACTCACATGTCTAGTTTGGTGTCATCCTTCTTTTCTGATGGTGCATACATACTTGGGTTTTTGTTTTCAATTCTAGATTCCCACCAGTTTTAACGGGTATCCAGTTGAGAGAGATTACTTTCTGTACTTCAATGGAATTTGTAAAAAATATCCAGTTTTGTTTTGACAGTAGGGACGGGACATAGCCCAATGGTACAGTGTTCGCTCGATGCATGGTCGGTGTGGGATTGATCCCCGCCGGTGGACCCATTCGGCTATTTCTCATTCCGGCCAGTGCACCACAACTAGTATATCAAAGGCCAAGGTATGTACTACCCTGTCTGCGGGATGATGCATATAAACGATCCCTTGCTGTTAATCGGAAAGAGTAGTCCATGAAGTGGTGACAGTGGGTTTCCTCTCTCAATATTTGCGTGTGTCCTACGCCATATAACCGTGAGTGGGTCATTAAATAAAACATTTCTTTCTTTCTTGTTATGACAGTAATTCAGTTTACAGAGGGCCCAATTTAGAGAGGTTTCACTTCACTGTATTAGCCACAAACTCAGTCTCCAAATACTTTATAAAGATATTATTTACTGCATCATAAAGTATTGCAAGTCACCAATGACCAAAACTGTGTTTACAAAGTACTGAAAGAAAAGAAAGAAAGAAAGGTTTTATTTAACGATGCACTCAACACATTTTATTTACGGTTATATGGTGTCAGACATATGGTTAAGGACCACACAGAGTTTGAGAGGAAACTCACTGTCTCCACTTCATGGGCTACACTTATTTCGATTAACAGCAAGGGATCTTTTATTTGCGCTTCCCGCAGGCGGGACAGCACAAACTATAGCTTTTGTTATTGATCACTGGTCGGTGCAAGTGGTTTACACCTACCCACTGAGATTTGCGGAGCACTCACTCAGGATTTGGAATTTGTATCTGGATTAAAAATCCCATGCCTCGACGGAGATCCGAACCCAGTACCTACAAGCCTGTAGACCGATGGCCTAACCACGACGCCACCCACCGAGGCCGGTAAAAGTACTGAGACCTGAACTGACAAGTGATATTACAAAAAAACCCACATCCACACTGTTTTAGCAGCACGCTGAGGTAAAAACGTTCATATCACGTATATTTTAACCGATTGGAAAGCTGATGTCCGTGTAAAATGAGCACTATGCCTCTGGTTTGCCATCAACACAGAGGAAACATTTTGTTTTCAAAATCTTGATTACCAATGTTTCTAGTTAATTGAAAATTGATTAGCAACTACTGCTTAATGTTCTAAATTTGTGTTGTGATACTGAACAAAATATTCCCTGCCATGAGTAACATATTGAAACATTTAGCATTTAAGGCAGCTAGGTTAAATTAAAGCAATGTTTTTGATAGTACTGATATTACTGCCTTTTAGTTACATAACAAATATAATCATATATACTATTGCCTGGAGAATGTACTGCACTCGGTAGTCACTCGCATTCTTCGCATACTTTGTAGCTTGCAAAACGTTATTTCACATAGAAACAATCACCTGAATGAGCACTCCGGGCTGGTTGTCCGAGTAGGTGGTGAACGTCTGCGTCTGTTTGGTTGGAATCGTCGTGTTTCTCTTGATCAGACTGGTCATCACCCCACCAGCCGTCTCAATACCCAGAGACAGAGGCGCTACGTCGAGAAGCAACAAGTCCTGAACTGCCTCTGATTTGTCGCCAGACAGAATCGCAGCCTGCACAGCTGTAACACAAAGTTATCTTTAGCTCAACAACAGTGTGTATAACAGTAAGGAATTCCACTTGACTTGACTGCACAGGATAAAACTGATATTCTATGTCATTACCTGTCTTTATTCATCCAAAAATGAAGAAAAAACTATTACTATCCACGCAGCCGAGTTAATAATAATCATACGAGGCACAGTGTAATAACAAGTGTAATGACGTCATTTTAGGAAGCGGTGTCATAACATAGTGTTGCTTCTCCAGTCTTAATTCGGACTGGGCAGCTGAAATATGATGTAATTTTGTTGTCTCCCTAGTTGTGGCTGAAACTTTTTGAGTTATTACACTCGTATGTGTGTGTCGTACTGATTTTACGAAACTTGTGAAAGGATTCATGTATTACCCTCGCTCTCACTCGGGCAATAAAAAAATCCTGACACTCATTTCCTAAAATCAGTAAGACACACAAGCTTGTTTAATAATCTATATTTATTCCTGTTTATTTCAGTTACATTGTATTATAATTTACGTTAATGGCTTTGTGATGTATCTAAGGATGTCTACACAATGTTTATGTGACATCACAGGTCATATGTTTCTAGTAGCAGGATATGACTTTGCTTTATCTGGTCATCATAACCTGGTAATATAGTGATTGCAGGATAAATTATTTTCTTACACACCTGTTGGTGAAAACATTATTTGTTATTTTTGGTAACATATACATGTTAACACACACATGTGTAACGTTTTACAGACATACGACTGGCTGCGCCTATATGATAATCAGGTCACCAATGCCTTACCATCTAATGGAAAAGCATGGTAGAAATCGATCACTGGATGTGACGTACAAGTTAACCTGAAAGCGACTTGTCTGTGATGCACAAGTTTACTGTAAGCACAAGGGCCGTACATAGCTTTTAGTTTTAATTTATTTTAAAACTGTTTTCTGAAGATATATAAGAAATAAAATACTACATTTGTGTCCATTAGATACTGTTCACCTTACAATGTTTTTAAAAACATATCTAATGAGCGAAAGATAAACGGTATTTAATGGCCGCTCATGTAGTATTATAAAGAGAGAGAGGGTGGAACCCTGTTACTATACCATTGGCTATACTATCATAATTCAAACTGTTAATTTAAAAAACAGTTTTACCAGTAACTCCCCAACTCCAAAATATTTCATACCTGCTCCGTATGCGACAGCCTCGTCTGGGTTGATACTTTTACACAGCTCCTTGCCGTTGAAGAAATCCTGCAACAATTTCTGGATCTTGGGGATTCGAGTTGACCCGCCCACCAGGACAATGTCGTTGATTTGACCCTTGTCGTACTTTGCGTCGCGCATCGCTTTCTCCACAGGCTCTAGCGTTCCTCTGAACAGATCGGCGTTTAGTTCCTCAAATCTAGCCCGGGTTATGCTGGTGTAAAAGTCGATGCCTTCAAAGAGGGAGTCTATTTCAATACTGGCCTGAAATGAAATTTGTTTTATGTTAAAAAACCACATTTATTCTGAAATTAAATTACTGAACTACAGAACAATGATTATTTTATTAAACAAAACTGCAGTGAAAGAATGTTTCCCACTCAAACCTGTCTTAAGCGGTCAGACATAGTAGTAGCTAAAAGTGGCCGCTTAAGACAGGTGGCCACAAAGTACAGGTTGCCACATAGTTTTTAAATATGTGTGACTATAAATCAACTTTTCACATGTCTCCTTCAGAAATAATGCACATGGAATGTATTAAATTAACTGTTCTCAACAAGTTTGTTTCTTTTCCATTTAATTATTTAATTCCTACTTCATGCAGTGTATTGTATTTTTGAAGGTGTGAAGATCAGTTATTTGCTGCACCATATCGCTATTATTAAAACAGCTCTTTTTTTATGAATAGTAAAACTTTACTGTGGCCACTTAATACAGGTATCTTAGCGATTTGGGATCAGATTCAGGTGGCCGCTGGCCACATTAGACAGGTGACTACTTATTACAGGTGCATTTACATTATAAATCGTTTGGGAGGGGAAAACGTGGCTGCTTAAAGCGAGTGACTGCTGGGTACACGGGCCGCTAGGACAGGTTTGTCTGTATTTCTATAAAGATTAACATTCATAACAAAATTAAATCTACGTTTTACTGTATCCTTTGTATTCCTAACAACGAATAACAACAGTTATCTCGCCTTCATGTAAAATTCTTTAATCTCATTGGTTGTTTGCCGTTGGACAAATCCCTTATACCCCTGTGGGCGAAGCCAAATTCTCTTATACCCCCTCTGTAAATTGAAAGTTTCCAGCCACCCCAATTAATGCTAAATCAATAATTAGATTATAAATAACATTGATAGGATTTGTTGTTTAGCTCATTCACAGATCATCTACAACTCAAGTGGACACCTAAATAAAGCTTACCTGACTACTGGAAGATAAAGTTCGTTTTGCTCGTTCACAGGCTGTTCGCAGACGCCGAACTGCTCGCTTGTTTTCAGAGATGTCCTTCTTGTGTTTCCTCTTGAAGTCCTGGACAAAATGGTTCACCATGCGGTTGTCGAAATCCTCGCCTCCCAGATGGGTGTCGCCTGCCGTCGATTTCACCTCAAAGATTCCGTCTTCGATTGTAAGGATTGACACATCAAAAGTTCCGCCACCAAGATCAAAGATCAGCACATTCTTCTCACCACCAACCTAAGGGAAAATTAAAAAAAACATTATTATTACCCAGATGACAAAGCGCAGTTTCCATTGGTTAACTGGATTCGTCATTGCCTTTATTTGCTGTGAATATCTGAAAAAGGCATTTGCAAAACTTGATCTATAATTTTTCTAAAAAGAAACCTTCCACTTCCCAGTCCTCGTCTCTCCTAGTGCAACATGTGCTTCTCAGCAGTGGTGACCAAAACATTTACCTAATTAGGACTTAAACATTCTTAACACATAATATATCTCTCTTTTTTTCAAATATCTTTTTGTCCAAACCAGCTGTGGTGACCAACATGTGTATCTAACTAGGATTTCAACAGTCTTACAATATAATACTTGGATAAATCTTTCTTTTAAAAAAAAAAGTACCTTCTTGTCTAAACCGTACGCAATAGCTGCTGCCGTTGGCTCGTTGATGATTCGGAGAACGTTCATCCCAGAGATTGTTCCTGCATCCTTGGTTGCTTGCCGTTGAGAATCATTGAAGTAAGCTGGGACTGTTACAACTGCGTCCGTTACGGTCTGTTGAAAAATTATTTTAAAAAATGACATTGGATACAGATTCACAGGCTTACGATTTCAAATTTCATGGGAAACACTTTTTTCGGTTCTTTACCGTGTGATGATGGAACCCATCAGAAACGGTTTTAGTATATATATATATACATATACATATTTATTATTTTCTCGATGAATAGTTGTACTCGTAAGTTTTTATTATTAATTTTTGTTTTTTAAATAGTTTATTGCCCCAGAAGTATGATATGATAGTGTCAGGGTTGGAGCCCTGATTTCATTTCCTTAAAATTAGAAAATGATTGTTTCTTTGAAATCTGAATGCCTTGATTGATGAGGTCAACCACTATTTTACCAAATGCCCAGTCGGTATTATTCAATTACTGCACCTCAAAAACAAAACTTTGCACTAAACTTTCTGAAATATTTATTATCCACCAACTAACCTTTTCTTTCTGAAATGTTATTTACTCACTAACCTTTTCAATATATTTGCTATTTACTCACAAACCTTTCCATTCCGACATATTTGTTATTTACTCACAAACCTTTCTGAGATATTTATTATTTATGCACTATCCTTTCCAATATTTGTTATTTACTTACTAATCTTTCCGAGATATTTTTTATTTACGCACTACCTTTCCAAGGTATTTGTTATTTACTAACTTCTTCGAGATATTTATTATTTACACACTAACCTTTCCAAGATATTTATTATTTACACACTAACCTTTCCGAGATATTTATTATTTACTCACTAACCTTTCCAAGATATTTGTTATTTACTCATTAACAGTTTCAAGTTATTTGCTATTTACTCAAAACATTTCCTTTCCGACATATTTGTTATTTATGCACTAACCTTTTCGATATTTGTTATTTACTTATTAACCTTTCTGAGATATTTATTATTTATGCACTAACGTTTCCAAGGTAATTGTTATTTACTCACTAACCTTTCCAAGATATTTGTTATTTAATCACTAACCTTTCCAAGATATTTGCTATTTACTCACTAACCATTCCGAGATATTTGTTATTTACTCATTAACAGTTTCAAGAATTTGCTATTTACTAAAACATTTCTTTTCCGACATATTTGTTATTTACTCACAAATATTTCCTTTCCGACATATTTGTTATTTATGCACTAACCTTTTCGATATTTGTTATTTACTTACTAACCTTTCCGAGATATTTATTTTTTACGCACTAATATTTCCAAGAGCGGGCAGCATAGCCCAGTGGTACAGTGCCCGCCTGATGCGCGGTTGGTCTAGGATCGATCCCCGTCAGCTACCCACTGGGTTTTTTCTCGACATAACCATGTGTCCGACGCCGATATAACCGTAATTATAATGTGTTGAGTGCGTCGTTAAACAACCAAAAAAAAAAAATAATAATAATATTTCCAAGATATTTGTTAATTACTCATTAACATTTCCGAGATATTTGTT
>JAECMU010073474.1:0-11930 GCA_016106625.1 Dracogyra subfuscus
CCTAGACCGACCGCGCATCAGGCGGGCACTGTACCACTGGGCTATGCTGCCCGCTCGTTACCAGTTGTGAGATTGCTATTACGCTAATTGAATATTTGTTATTATTATGTTTGAGGTGTCGAATAGATTATGTAACCGTTTGTTCACATCAGAAGACATAACATGGCTTAGCCAAAATTTTAGCCACTTGCAAATTTTATTAGCCACTTTTTGTAAAAATTAGCCAATGGCTAATTTGGCTACCGACAGCGCAAGCCCAAGCTATTTTGTGGTCTACATGGCTTCAGGATGTATTCTAAGCAATAAGATATACTGCGGAGTATGAATAAATCATCATTTGATGTGTACCTTAATAAAATGATTTGTGTACCTTGAATGAAAGTTCCAGTGTTATCAGTGTTGATGTACATTCTAAGTATTAGACGAGACCATTTTTATCCATGTTTTGCACTAGCCCGAGTAGTTTTGCACAAGTGACGTCAGCATAAGTTATTTTTAGAACACAAAGTCAACTACCAGTATTAATTTCGAGTTTTATCGAATACACGTGACGTCATTGAAATTTCGATTGAATACTGAATGTGACATTCTAACATTGAATTATTCTAGCCGAACTTTGCCAATTGAAAGAGTGAAAAAAACCACGATAGTAATTTTGTTACAACCCCGAAAAACGATTAGATTATTTGGTTCGCAGTAACAGCGATCCAGGTGCAAACTTGGTTCGCATGTGAGCTAGAATGATTAGCAAACTGCGATGCGAGCCCCAGCAAATTATTCCCTGCAGACAGACAGACAGAGACAGAGACAGAGAGACAGACAGAGTTCCACATGGGCTTGTTTTGGACCATCCACTTCAGTTATTTGTTATTTGACAGCAAGAAACCTGTTACCATAAAAGCATTGTGGGATCATTTATGTGCACTTTCCACAGACATGGCAGTATATACCACAGCCTTTGATATACCAGTCATGATGCTCTGATTTAGGAGATACAAAACCACCCAACAAGTCCATTATGGCAGACCACAGCACCTCAGACCATGTGCTTATAACACTTTTTAAAGTTTAATAAGGAAGGAAATGTTTTATTTAATGACACACTCAACACGTTATTTATGGTTATATGACATCAGACATATGGTTAAGTACCACAAAGATACTAAAACAGGAAGCCTGTTGTTACCACTTCACAGTTTACTCTTTTTCTATTAGCAGCAAAGAATCTTTTATATGCACCATCTCACAGACAGGATAGTACATATCATGACCTTTCTTACACCACTGGCACTGGCTAGAATGAGAAATAGCCCAATGGGGCTCTAACAAGAGTATGAAACTTCAACACTATGGCAACACTATACTAACTGTAACAAAGTTTATAAGCACAACCCCAGCCCTCCTGCATCATGGAGGAATAATTAAAAAAAAACATCTATTATATTTCAATATATCATTACTACAAGTCATAACACTGAATATTTCTGCTGACCCCAGTAACAAAACGGGAGCTAAATTCAACAAGTCTGTTTATAAAAATAACAAGTGAAATCAGGCCAGTGTGTGTAATGAAGAAATCGCAGATTTTCTTCTTTTTAATTTTTTTCCTTTTTGTTTTTACAAACATTTTGTATGATTTCAAATACATATTAAAGTAATCAAAGTTTAATCCATTTAGAATTAAACGTTGAACAATAACAATAAAATGAACTAACGTGCACATTTGTAATAAATAGAATGAAATAGATAAAACTGAAATACATATAAATTTAAAAAAAAAGATGGTAAAACATTAATGTAATGAATGGTTAGTGATGAAATGAAATTTACATGCACAACAAATAAAATGATATGCAAAGAAATGTTTAGTACAAATAACAATTAATGCAATAATGAACAAAAATTAAACCACTTTCAAACAGAAGGTAGTAATAAATTAATGTGCACATTTACAATTATATTCCCAATGAGGGAGGACAGGGCTAAACAAGTTGCAACACATTACAGAAACTCACTTTTAAGCAGCTAACAAAATACTAGCTCAGTTTTTTAAATTAACCCGTTTTCCTCCCAACACCTCCCTCAGTTATCTCAAAGAGACAAATTAAAAAAAAAAAAAGTGAAAAAAACAACAACAAAAAACCCCAACAAAACATTTGGAAATAATTAATTGCATAAACAAGTAAATTGTCCAAAAACTATTAGCGCATATTTTGATATAATTATTTTTGTGTCCGAAAGCATACATCTCTATCCATCTCCACTCTGAATTTTTTTTATAAAAAATAATGTTAAAAATAATCTATTAACAGTGAAACCCCTTTAAACCAAACACCGACAGGACCAAGTAAAACCACCAGTTATAAGGGTATTCAGTTTAGAGAGGTCCTGTTCTATACCGATATTTAGACAGGGATTGTGAAAAATGTCTGGTTTTGAGGGAATTCCAGTTTATAGAGGGCCTGGTTTAGAGGGGTTTCACTGTACTGATGTGTCAGATAACAAGTGAACATGTTTTAGTTCATATTATGATATAAACTTACCTTTGATTTCCAGTCTGTCACCGAATTACATATACAAATCAACATTAATGACAAAAAACAAACAAACAAAAACAAGCGTTTGTTCTTTCAGAGCCATTATAAATAAGTTTGTATACAATTCTCCAACATATTTTAACAACTGAATTATCACATACTATTCTTTTATTATTAAATATGGTAACTGTTAAAGTGACTGACCCTAGTTTCAGGCATTGAAATAAGTGGACAATGGTCATTCAGATTAGCAGGAGGTTACCATGTGTCAAGAAAGTCGAAAACTATACTTTGTTCTTCACAAAAACCTTATTTTATACAACCTAAATTCTGAGCTATTGTTAATTATTTAAGATAATTTCAAGAACCAATACAATTAGAACAGTGATATAATTTAAGAATGAAGTATCAGTGAATTTTATAGAATTTTATTTTATTGCCTGATTTTATAGTAGTAACAACGTTAACAGTAAATTTGGAAAATGAATCACAATCTCACAGACAGGACGGCATCAATTGTGTGGCATTGGTTAGAATGGGAAAAAACATAATCAGAGAATGAGTCCACCAAGGTTTCATCACGCGACTAAAGTACCTCACACTCTACTGACTGACCTTAATCCTGTCTGCGTAATAACAAAGAGTCAGTGCCTTTAATTGCATAGATTTCAGATAACACATAATATACCGGTAACATAAACAATATGCAATACAAAACTGTTCACAGAACGTTTGATTTAAAAAATGTAGTGTCAAGTTACAACATTTTAAAACATGAATATCTGCCAACAAATAACCCAATGGGATAAAATGCTGGATACCGTATATTACCATGTATTAACTGATAAGGTTAAACACTTAGACACTAGCTTTAAAGGCTTTAGCATCATATTAAATTTTATAAATTGAAGTCAGGACGTTTTTTTAATAACAACTACAAGCATCAATTTACTACATCTTGTGTATTAGCTTTCTCTTCTTGTCAGGAAAGTATACTCTGCAAATAAAGTAAGGGAACTCTAATAAGAATTTACAATTGCCAAAATTGTAAGGTATATTAGCTGTGGGGAATGGTTATATGATAATGCTGAATTAATTGGGCAAACATTACAACCGTTAGTTCCAGTATTACAGTAGGTTTTATGATCACCAAAGATCTTGAAGGACGACTGAGGTCAGAAGTGAAATTTGAAAATTAATGTGTTTTTTATTACTAAATCGCAAATTCCTACAATAAAAATTACTAAAAACAAAACAATAACAACTGTATGATCAAAAGAATGAAAAAGGTTGAATGTTCCACAGTGATTAATGGACCTTCCTGGAAATTGTCAAAATCGAGAATGACATCCCATGCATGTGTACGGGGCAACTGCATGATGCACGTGCAAACTATGGAATGTGTCTCGGTATGTTCATAAACAGACCTGAACATTATTTACTAGAATGTCTGTGGTCAAAATGTACGTTCGGTCTAATAGATGATATTAACATTAATATTTCAGGTTCCCCTACTATTTTTAAAGAGTACATTTCAAGACTTTAAATTAAATTTATACATGACAATATACAGTAATTTATTACCAATAAGCATGCATACAAATGTTTATAACATTCAAATTATAAATCTGAAAATACATCTGATATCATGACCTTAACATTCAAAAGCAATTAGCCACCACATATGATAAATGACAGTCATTCTGTAATTCCATAAGTTCACATTATTTGCTGTTATGACCATCAACTTTTTAAAACCCAAAATAACAGTCACACAAAACAATTAAAAAAACCCAACCTTTGGCAAATTCAACAATAACCTATTGATTTTTGTGACCTTAAACTTTGATATAAACCACAAAAGATTACCAACATTACTTTAACATAATATTATTATAAGATAAAAAAAAAAGTACATATAAAAACCACTTGCATAACACAATAATGACAATACAAAAATGCTACAATCTGTATACCAATATTTTCCATTTTGATAAAGGAGCATGGGCATGTTTTTGATATCTGCTTTATTTATATTTTAGCATCTCCTATTAGGGCGCCATTCCATGAAGTTAACTTTGTGCTAAGATCACCTCAAGTGTATACGCTAGTTATGCACTTAAGGTGATCTTAGTGCTAAGATTGCTTCCTGGAATGGGGCCTAGGGGATTATACACTTTTAGAATGAATAAATGAATGTTTAATGACACCCCAGCACAAAAATACATTGGCTAGTGTATGTCAAACAAAAGTTAATTTTAGAGTCTTGACTCAAGATTCTAAAAGGCTATTGAATGTCAAACATTTGGAAATTTTGACATATAGTCTTAGAGAGGAAACCTGCTACATTTGTACCATTAGTAGCAAGGGATCTTTTATATGCACCATCCCAGACAGGATAGCACATACCACAGCCTTTAGTATACCAGTCGTGGTACACTGGCTGGAAAGATAATTAGTCCAATGAACCCACAGACAGGGATTGATCCCATACTGTCTGCACACCAAGCGAACACTTTACCATTAGACTACATCCCACCCCCTCAAGACTTAACTAGTTTTATAAACTCAAGCCCAAAATTTGAAGAAAAAATTTATAATTTGTAAAATAAGAATACAAAATGAGCTGACCATTTGTGACAAGAACACAAAATCTTGTTTCATTAGAGACAAGGATGCGTTACCAATGTCCTTTTCATCAGTTACAGTGAGTCTTGCCCCAGTTATGTTGATTTAGTTGATTGCTCATTGATAATACCCGACTAAACAAAGTAAGGATGTCATATCTCAAATGATGATGCACTGTGTGTTCAGTTACTGGTCTCTTGTGTGCTTTAGTAACACGCTGCGCTCCAGATGATGTTTTTAAAACAAAAATACGATTTCATAAATATCACATCACAATGTACGTAACCTGCCTGTTATACATTAGTCTGGGCTTTCCTTTGTATAGTCTGCCTGTAACTGTATTAGTCTGCCAGTAATATTCGGAAACCTTGCTAATGCCAAAGTGTTGGACAAGTCTTTGAATATTCCATCCTGTTTCAATCCCAATGCTCTGTTTCAGTATTTCTGTACTTCTGTCTATACTTGGATGCAACATTTAAGTAAATTAGTTTAATGTGCATTTACAAATGAAACTCAGTTTTGTTTTCTATCAACAAGAGGTTATAAAAAACACATCATTGTTCTGCATCAGACACAAAACACACAATGCATGAGACATATGTAAAGACTGTTTACGGTGGTAATGTAAAACAGACAGATTAATATTTAGCTGTTGCAATTTTATGATTTTAAGCTAACAGACATTTAAAAGGAATTTCTGTTTTAAACAATATAACAATATATACAGTGAAACCTGTCTAAACCAGACACCCATGGAACCAAGTAAAAAGTTTGCTTTTAAAAGTTATCTGGTTTAGAGAGGATATATTCTGAATTGATATGTAAAAAGGGACCATGAAACAAGTCAGGTTTTGAAAGAATTCCAATTTACAAAAGGTCTGGTTTGGAGGGTTTTCAATGTATTCAAAACAATTATTTACACCAAAAAGATTATGAACAGAATATCTGTATTTTTTAATATTTCTTTTGTTGCTCAGCATATATCTTTTTAATTGTAAGAACATTCTGAGAGTACTGCAAAAGCAATACATATCCCTTACCAAGCAAAACAATTTGTATTACTTCCTAAATTCAAGGGCAATAACTGTGAAAAAAATGATTAAGCTATCCATCAAAATCTTAAGGCATTACAAAAAAAAAGAAAAAAAGGAACAAAAACACACATTCATATCTCCTAAGTATAAGGGGCCGTAACTTTGTCAAAAATGAATAAATTACCATGAAATTCAAACTTGCTCTGTAACAGTACATGATAAAGCCACTCACAGCTCAGTATCTCAAGGCTATACACAAGCTATATCAAGGCATTGTTTAAAAAAACAGTACATGATAAAGCTATACACAAGCTATATCAAGGCATTGTTTAAAAAAAACAGTACATGATAACGCTATACACAAGCTATATCAAGGCATTGTTTAAAAAAACAGTACATGATAACGCTATACACAAGCTATATCAAGGCATTGTTTTAAAAAAACTGTACACAATAAAGCTATACACAAGCTATATCAAGGTATTGTTTAAAAAAACGTCTGGAAAACTATGTGTAGGTCAGACAGATGGACAGACAGACAAAAGGACGTACTTGGAACCTACAGTCCCCTCCAGTTGGAACTGGTAGAGAACTAATACAATATCTACTGACCACTTCAGTTTATAATGTTCTAGACCCATTCACCAAAAACATAATTCCGGTAGTGTTATACCATACTAGTTCTATGGTCAATACTTGTTTTGTTTCACTTCTGTATTAATTTATTATTCTGACAATGGTTTTTTTAAATTTAAACTAACAATTTGCAGTTTGTTATGTTATTTCCCTGAGGAAGTTTAAAGCTTTTAAACAAAATGTTGGGATTTTAAGCTAGTTTTTAAGACAATTGTAATATTGTAATATATTTTACATCATTTTTCCTTTCTCATTAATGAAAAAAAAAACCCCAAAAACAACACCCCCCAAAAAAAACCAACAACAACAAAAAACCAGGTTACAGCAAACAGATTAACCACCAACATATTGCACCAAAATATAGATTTTAATTTGAGTTCGTGTAAATGATACTTTTGTATTGCTATAGTTAAGACACTGAATAAATATACAAATTTGTGGTTTCTCTCTCTCTCTTTGTCTGTCTCTCTCGCTCGCTGTCTTTCTCTCACTCGCTGTCTCTCTCTCACTCTCTCACTGGAGACCAAATCCAGTTTGGGTTACTTACAAATATTAAGACTATCAGAAACACTTTGAAAATACAGAATGTGGTATTTTAAACAAGAAAATATAGTTACTATGTGATTTCAGTCATTAAAAGATTTTATTAGTCAAAAATATTTTACAGTGCACCAAACAAAGGATAGGCCCTTTAATGAATGTATTAAATTACTTCTCAGTGAAAGAATTGTTTGGTCATTTGGTGACTCTTAGTCTAAAGTTTCAGAAAAAGATTTGTTTCTTCATTTAGCTACTCTAATGCTAATGTCTCACTACCAACTGCCAACACAATGTTTGCCCACCTTTTTACTGTTACAACTTCTACAACTGTTCAGTTACTAGTCCGAGTGCTCTTACAACTTAATTCTTGTCCTATAACCCATTAGCTGTTAATCTGAGTGCATCCGTTGTAAACCGGGTGTTAGGGAAATTACAATACAACTGTCAAATGGGCCGACTTTGTTGCGACAGTTGTCAGTCGGATCTTAGCATTAGTCTGAGCGTTTCAGAGAAGAAAAAAACATTCTATCACAAAAGCTACATCTACTGATAACCTACAAGGCAACTTTTATACACACTTTTTCTCACATAGGGCAGTACCATATAGTATAATGCTGTACGGTGCAATAGTTTCCTAATTTTTAACCCTACAAGATGTTATGCCAGACCTCAACATTTGAGTGGAACTATCATTTATGCACCCCCATCACTCCCCTGAGACTAGTACATGGAGTAAATTTTAGCTCCCCCTAGCATGGCGCCGAACAGTGGAAATAGAGGAGACAGGACACAGTTGGGGCACCATTGAGAGATTGACTAGGCGTGACAGGAAATGATGATGATGATAAGTATGATAATATCTTAAATTTCTCCCTATATTTCAGTTAGTGGAACAATTAATCACTCTCCCAATATGTCGAGGTATATAATGCCCTAATGTCAGCTGACTAGAATCAATATACAAAATATATTTATACCAACTATATCATTACTAACTGGTCAGACTTAAATTTAGCTTAGTTTTCTTGTTAAAGCAATTTTTACATATATACATATATCAGATCTTTTTAATTGTATATAAAAAAATAACTGAGATTTTACACATCAACTAATAAAAATATATATAATGTTATATACATTTACATACATTTAATAATACATTTTAAAGGACTGAAAAGTGTGATGATGACACCCTTTGAATTCAGCAGATCAATAAATATTGCATAGTTTGTGAGGTTGTTGATTTGAATGCGGTTTTAATTAGAGGGCTCGAATTTAATGGCTGTACTGATGGCTCGAACTTAATGGCTGTATGGCAATTAACAATTGGCATATAAATTGAAATAGCTCAGGGACTTTACTGATGCCGTTTTTTTGCTACTTGATAAAAATGCTTTAAGTTGAAGGGAGTTTTGTTTTGTTTTGTGAGAGGTGTTGTGTTTATTTGTTGCAAAAATGACTGTTGTAGAATTGTGGTAGGTAGGCTCAAAATCTGACTGTGGCAAAAACCTCAGAAATTAGCCGGAGAAAATAAATGGTTAAGTTCGAGCTCTGAACTGGAGAGTGAAGCTAATGTCAGGAGTTCAGGTTGGGTGGACTCCCTGACAGGTTGCTTGGTATTCCTGTCGGCAGTGTGATAGGAATCCGCAGCGTGCTCAAAGGATCCGACACGTAGCCTGGAAAACAAAAACAGAACTCCATCTATCAGTGGCCAAGTTTCTCGTAAACTGAACAATTCATATAATACAAACTGCATTGATTTAATAAAAACTAAAATAACATAAAATAGCTTGGTTATAATAACAAGAACACAATTGTAAGGCCACTTTACATTTTCATATTTTTTAATTGCAATTGCAATGAGACAGAACTCTTGTTCTTGTTAAGTTTATTGTATTGTTATTTTAGGGTGTTTCAGCACATGCATGTGTGTATCATATATTACTGATATTGTAAAAATAAGTAAATGTACAATTGAAAAGATGATTTATGAAAAATAACAACATTAATAGCAGCAAGAATCTTTTATCTACTTTTTTTTTTCATTTGATTTAAAAACTGCGGGGTTCTGGAAGCAAAACTGAAAGCTACTATGTTCACTTACCATTCTTGTCAAGATGTGGAAACGGAAGTCTTCGTCTCATGTCATCACCAGATGCCAGACTAAAAAATATTAAACAGTGGACTAATGACAAGTTCTAAAGAAAAGCAGTATCACACCTTTATATATTATACATTCCTTTTCTGTTTTGCATAAGATGTATTTCCAGCTGCTACAAACACAAGAATGATAAAAAAAACTAATTGAAATTAAGAGTGAAGAAGGAAGGACATGTTTTATTTAATGACGCACTCAACACATTTTATTTATGGTTATATAGCATCAGACATATGGTTAAGGACCATACTGATATTGAGAGAGGAAACCCGCTTTCGCCACTTCATGGACTACTCTTTTCAATAAGCAGCAAGGGATCTTTTATATACACCATCCCACAGACAGGGTAGCACATACCACAGCCTTTGATATACCAGTCGTGGTGTATTGGCTGGAACAAGAAATAGCCAAATGGCCCACCGACGGGGATCGATCCCAGACCGACTGCGCATCGAGTGAATGCTGTACCACTGAATAAAACAAGAATAAAAATTATAAATTTGTTCCCACTCAACATGTTTTTTTTATAAAACAATAATCCAAGTCGAATACTGTATACATGTACACAAAACTGAATAGAATAATGTACCTGTTCCGTGATGCTTCCTGTTCCCAGTGGTTGCGCAGGGCTGACACATGACCAGCCAAGGGTGGAGTGGACCTTCCCTCGTTGTCTGAATCCTGGTCGGTGACCATGGGGAGGATATTGGGGAAGGATACGGTCGGCCCAGAGTCCACGTTACTCAGCATGGCGACCGTCTGTGACTGCTTACACTCCTCTAGGGTGGGTAGGATCTCACGGAAATCTGGCCTCTCCTAAAATAAACATGTGCTAAAGTTAAAGTTTATTTTGTATAAAGACACAACTAGAGTACACTGATTTATTTAATATCAGCTAGTGTCAAACATTTGTCAATTCTATCATATATCGTACCGTCGTATAAATTCGAACATCATATGTTTTCTAACAGCTCATTTATACGCAATTTTCCACGTGCATATTGAAGGTATGACGTCAACAAACATCACACATTGACAACAAGAGGTCGTGCATCGTTCACAACAAAAATGTTGTGTATAAAACTTCCTGGTGTAAATATGGCAATTAATTTATTGAAAATAATGGCAATGAAGCACTGTCCAAGTTTTGGGTACATATCATCATGCAAATTACAAATGTAGCACTTTACTTCATCGGTTATATCTGCACTGTATGTGCCGTCTGCTTTGTTTATACCTATACTGAATACGTTATTCACTGTAATGGGAAATAAATCTGATTCTTTTAGGAAAATATGGAAGCCTGTTTAGACCATTTCTTATTAACATCTGGCAGACTTTACAATATTCATTTTATGAAGGCAAGTGTTCCTTTTCCTTTTTTAGACTACTTCTCGCACTGAGAGATCCATATACCGTCAATACACCGAAGAAAATCTTTCTACGGCATATTCTGCTGCAATACATGATCGCATAGACATCCGTAAGCCTGCTAAAAGGTTTTCAATCCCAGTTACAACACTATAACCGCTGTTGAGGGAGATTGACGTGTCATGTAGCAAATCTGGACCTCAGACCTTTATATCTAACGACGAAGAAGCTAAACTTCTTGCTCACAACCAAGATATGGCATACCATACATACACATTATTGTGCTGATACAAATCGGTGTTTATTTATAGAAAGTATCACGTGTTCGAAAACATATGACGTAACTTCTTCACAGCATATCCACACACGATGTCGGAAAAAAGTTTCTGCTGCAATCATTATTGTGTTTAACATCTATGATGCTGTCTGTTTCATGGATTATATTCCAGTGAACAGTTAAGAAAGATTATTTAGCTTTCAATTCAGAATTAATTATAGAAATTTGCAATACTTGCTTATCTGTTCAAAAACATATTATGGGAGGATATATATATATATATTTTTTTGTTGTTTTTTTTGTTTAACAACGCACTCAACTCATTATAATTACGGTTATATCGGAGTCGGACATATGGTTATGTCGAGAAAAAACCCAGTGGTTAGCTGACGGGGATCGATCCTAGACCGACCGCGCATCAGGCGGGCACTGTACCACTGGGCTATGCTGCCCGCTGTCATATATATAGTCTTAGAGAGCTACATTTTCCCATTAGTAGCAAGGAATCTTTTTATATGCAACATCCCATACAGAACATCACATACCACAACCTTTGATATATCAGTCATCATCATGCACTGGTTGGAACAAGATGTATCCCAAATGGCCCACCGATGGGGATTGATCCCAAACTGAACACACATCAGGTGATCGCTCAACATCTCACTTTACGTCCTGCCCCACATACTCGCCATCAGATCGACTTAAGCCGCCACCTTTGTTAAACAGTCATCATTTTATTCTTTTAG
>JAECMU010073475.1:10042-29663 GCA_016106625.1 Dracogyra subfuscus
TTGAAAATGGGCCGAATTTTGAAAATAGCAATTAGTAAAAAAGTTAATAGAATAAATTTAAAAAAAAAAAATATGTTACAAGTCAAAAATAGAAATAATTGACTGCTCGACCGAAAATTTATATTATTTGGAGCATTTTAGAAGGATAGTCCAAAATTAAATGAGAGAAAGAAGAGAGGATCAGACTATTTAATAACATTAAAAAAAGGAAGTAATTTCGACATAAAACTTTGAACGCAGATCTAAAAGTTTAAAGTCCAATCGACATGTCCACGTGAGTGGCCTCGTTAAGGACGTTTTGTGCACAGCTTATAGGGACGAGATGGGTTGCATCCCGTCAAGAAAACCTCTAGAATGACAGTCATTAGAGGTTGAAGGTGTAGTGCTGTGCTGAAATAAAGATCTTGAGAAGTCGGATCTGTCTGAACGAGAGAGTATCGGACTAGTCTAGTCCAGTCGTCATGGGTTGGTATAGTGGTGCGGACGGGCCTGACTCTGGAGGATACGAGATGGCATCACAATAAAACAAAGTAGAGTCTAGAAAAGAGTAGTAGGGGCCGACTCCGCTTCCTATTTCTTCTTAGAGTGGGGCGGTCAATCTTCCAGTGCTGCTAGGACAGGCTCGGACATGTAGAGACTAAAGCGAACAACCGTAGCATTCTGCAGAGTTGTCGTCATATGAGTCACGAAAAAACAAGTTGACATACACAGCCGGGGAGAAATGATGTGGAGGCGAGGAATCTCGCTAAAAAAGAATCCAACCTGGTGGTGCAGAGTGTCGAAACGAGAAGCGTTCCAGCTTTCAATCAGTTCCAATGGCCGCATACACTCCCAGTACAAAACTTCAATTCGCCGACAAAAACTGCGAAGTGAAGGATCCCCAAGTCGAGCTGCGAAAGCACATGCAGTGTGCACACGCGAAACAAACAAGTCTTACCACGACGAGCTCTAGACTGGGAATGTATACTTCTGATACTAGCAAGCTATGTATGTATGTATGCCCACAAATGACTGTCAGAATTAACGTGCTTACTGTAAACCATGAACAAAATTTGTTCGTATAAATTCCACGTCGTTCGCGTCGAACTTTATGTCACGAAATTAATACGCACGCACTATTTTCCAGTTTGTAGTGTGCTTAAAGTGATTTCTCGATTTTCTAGTAAACCATAAAGGAAAACACAAACAAAATACAATAAAATTCACAAAATAATTCACTTAACAGTCACAGCCCATACACGAGCTCTCCTTGATGGAGACTAATCGATAATTGTTTTATGTAACTTCAATCAATGGCGACTAATTGTTTATTGTTTTATCTACCAAAGGGTGTTACCAGTTAACAGCTGAAGCTGTTAATTGTGATTCTAATGCAGGTGAGGTGGGTATAGGGCCTAATCCTCTCTATAGACTCTGTACCAGGCACAATTGCTTGATGTAGGATATATAACACAATATTGATTTACAGACAGTAACTTTATAACAATTACAGTAAGCTGTCTTTATCCACATTTTTTTTTTAAGCTGTCAACAGTCGTTCGCGAAATTTACATGTCGCGAACATGCACTAAGGTATACATTCGCAAAAAAAACACGTCGCAATATTAATACAGTTTACAGTATATCAATTTAATGTTCAAGCACACTCGTTGCGAGCACGATTTCTGACTATGGCCAGAAACCGTGCTCACAACAAGAAGGACTTAGCAAGCTGGAGAATATATCTATATATAGTGAAACACATTTAACCTTGGACATTTTATAACTCATTTACAACACGAAGACCTTAGTTTAAATATATCCTAATCAGTAAGCTAGACCCAAGCATCACCCCTGCACAAACACATTTAACCTTAGGTATTTTGTAACTCATTTACAATAGGAAGCATTTAGTTTAAATCTATCCTAATCAGAAAGATAGATCCAAGCAACACCACTACACAATGTGAAGATGCTTTCTTTAATCCTGCCTAATTGACCCTAATTAATAAGTGTAACAATTAGTCACCACCCACGCGGAATATGAGGCCTCTTTCTTTAATCTAGCCTAATTGACCTACTAATTGACCTAATCATTAAGCTTAACAATTACCCCCTGCATACTATGAGTATGATGCCACATTCAATACTCTACAAACAAGTAACATTTTGTTATATAAAATGTTTTACTTTTTTTCCTGTGATTTGTTTTTTCCTATACTAAATTGTGACTTTTTTCTGTGACTTTTTTTGCAGCCACCCGAAGGACAATGCCCTTGTACAAGGGAAGATTTAGCTAATGATCTATCACAATGAACCTACCTTAAAAATGAAATCCTGAATATGTTTATCTCCTACTTAATTAACCATTTCTCTTTGGTTTGTTGCAAATTTTCACTGCAGGTTTTGGACGGTGAATTTCATTTCAAAGCAATGAATGAATGAATGTTTAACGACACCCCAGCACGAAAAATACATTGGCTATTAGGTGTCAAACTGGTATCATTTCAAAGCATAGGAATTTATGCTGTATAAACTGTTTGCATGTTAGATGGTGTAAATGCCATTGCAATGACAGTCGTTGTAAAGAGGTCCGATTGTAGTAATGTGAAAATAGATTCATGACAGAAAGAGGATTTTTGGAGTGACTTCTGAAAATTACCTATAAAATAACGATTAGGGTTCGTCCCCTGCTCCATCGCTTTACTATTGTCTTCTTGATCAAAAATAGTAGCTAACTTTGCTTGATTCTGTGAACACATCTGTTGTGCTTTAGAAACGGTACTGCTTTCCTTCGAAAGGAAATTTATATCCACACTAGAATCTGAAAGAAAGACCAAGAAATAAACCTTAAAACAAATGTATGGTGATTTTATAAACGAATAAGAATTCCATGCAATTAAATATCTTCCCTACCATAAACTTATTCAACATCTCAATACTCTAAACAAAAAAGAATCAATACAATTTTAAAATAAATATTTATTAAACAAAATGCAATCAAAATTTTAATTTAATTACTTTTTCATTTCTTTCACATGCAATGTGATGAAGATCCATAGGTACAATTATAAACCTACATTCAGTCAGGGGTGCACCAATCGGTTGTCCGCACACCCATGACAACCAAAACAGTTGCCCGACACGCAACCAAGAAAATCATAAAACAAATAAAAACAACAACAGAACTTCACAAGACTCGGACAGTGTCACAAGTTCAAATGTATTTTGTAAATTATTATTTTTATAGATGTATTGAGCTACATTGTCACTGTTCACTTTGTCAGTATGTTTTATGTAGCCGAGGCAACGTAGTCAGAAGTAGCTAAGTGTATAATTATTGACAGACTTGTGCGTTAAGATTAATGCAATAGAACAATAGAGCTGTAGCTTGGCTTGTAGTTGTTGAGAATGAATGTAGTGTGGGTATGAAATATTGTGTGTGGTGCATGCTTGGGTGTGAGTAATTACAGTGAATAAAAGCAGTGTGGTTTAGTGTACTGGTCACTGGTAACATATTCTTTGGAAGAGACGTTTGGAAAGATATATTGGAAAGAGATATTTGGGTTGTACATTCAAAGCTGGTATAAGAGCGTGAGTAGAATCATGTGTATATGTTTTACATTAAGCTTTAATGTTAAAGCTTGTAAAATATGTGGTACGGGATAAATTTTGGTTTGTGGATCTCTGTGTATTTAAACATTGCATTGATATTATGATCAGTGCAAGTGGTTTACACCTATCCACTGACCCTTGCGGAGCACTCACTCAGGGTTTGGAGCCAGTATCTGGATTAAAAATTCCATGCCTCGACTGGGATCTGAACCCAGTACCTACCAGCTTCTAGACTGATGGTCTAACCACAACATCACCAAAGCCACTGAGTAAATGAGGCAAGGCTTAATCTCTTTGCCAGAAAGCAAAGACCATATGACTCGATACCACCAACTCAAGCAGCACTCAAAGAGCATGCCAAATGTGCTTCTTATGAGGCCGGATACTTGTGGGGACGGGCATTGATGCGACAGCCAGAAACGACCAATCCATCCGACTGGGGATGCATCAAACGGGGCAACGAGTAGAAAATCTTCCGGACTCCTCTTGCACCTATTACGAAGAATTGTCAGGAGTTGGCCAAATGTGGGTGCACCAAGGTATGTACTTGAAGGTACAAGTGCTATGGGCAATATATGACGGATATCACGAATGACACTTTACTGTATCTCATGCATGAAAAAAGAGAGGTTTCATTGCATTACAAAGAGACAGTTTTTAAAGCAGTATAATTTAAAGATACAAATGGCTGCCATCTTGAAAAATGGCCGTCATTAAAATATTTCAAGTGGCTAGGACCGTTTTCTTGTTAAGTGTCCCATGGAGACTGCTCATGCCAATTTTCATGCTTGTATCACCAACTGAACGATTCTGTCCAAAAATTACTCTTATCTGCTCTGCTAATGGCTGTGTTAAATATCAAATTGAGGGGTGGTATGAAAGGGTATGGTGTGTTATATTTGTGAATATTTATGAGATTATTTTTAATTAAAATTATTGTTTATATCCTGAATTATGTTGTTCTTCATAGTTACATGTACTAGTACGTCGTGGCATACTGTCACGGGAAATTCAAAAGTATTGGCACTAACAACTTGACTGACAGGCGATATAAATGTATCCACTCTAAAGCTGCCATTCACTCAGCGTCCACCATGTATGATTTTGACAGGATGCTTTTGGAAAAGCCATATGCCAGATATTTTGTCCCCAAACTACCAATTCTCATTACAAAATATTTCCTATTCACCCTAAAAACCTTGTTCACACATTTCAATACTGATGATTTGTGCTTACCAAGTGTGCATTTTTTAGACACCGGCATCTGGCAAGCTTTAGTCCAATTCATACTGAAATATTTCTTAAATGTTGTCATTATTAACGATACTTCAAAACGAGTTCTGCATTTTGTAAAACATGTTTTTCATGTTTTATGTTTTTCAGATTTTCATCAATTAAATTGTATTTTTGTTAAATGGTTTAGTAATATCGTCAATATAAAATATGTATCTGGTCGCGAAATAATCCAGATAGGGACAAACTAATAGCACTATAATTAAGGTCAATTTGACATGAGACAAAATGCTACAATGTTTAAGCTTGATGCCAGACCAGTCTTGATAACCCACTACATGCTACACTTTAGAAGCTTGATGCCAGACCAGTCTTGATAACCCACTACATGCTACACTTTAGAAGGACGAGGCCAGACCGGTCTTGATAACCCACTACATGCTACACTTTAGAACCTTGAGACCAGACCAGTCTTGATAACCCACTACATAACTCACTACATGCTACACTTTAGAACCCTGAGGCCAGACTGGTCTTTATAACCCACTACATGCTACACTTTAGAAGCTTGAGGCCACACAGGTCTTGATAACCCACATCATATAACACACTACATGCTACACTTTTGAACCTTGAGGCCAGACCGATCTTGATAACCCACATCATAACCCACTACATGCTACACTTTAGAAGCTTGAAGCCAGACCAGTCTTGATAACCCACATCATAACCCACTACATGCTACACTTTAGAAGCTTGAGGCCAGACCGATCTTGATAACCCACATCATAACCCACTACATGCTACACCTTAGAAGCTTGAGGCCAGACCAGTCATGATATCCCACTACATGCTACACTTTTGAAGCTTGAGGCCAGACTGGTCTCAATAACCCACATCTAAACCCACTACATGCTACACTTTAGAAGCTTGAGGCCAGACCATTCATAATAACCCACATCATAACCCACTACATGCTACACCTTAGAAGCTTGAGGCCAGACCAGTCATGATATCCCACTACATGCTACACTTTTGAAGCTTGAGGCCAGACTGGTCTCGATAACCCACATCTAAACCCACTACATGCTACACTTTTGAAGCTTGAGGTCAGACTGGTCTCGATAACCCACATCTAAACCCACTACATGCTACACTTTAGAAGCTCGATGCAAGACCTAACTTGAAATCTCACTACATGCTACACTTTAGAAGCTTGAGGCCAGACCTATCTTGATAACCCACTACATAACCCACTACATGCTACACTTTAGAACCTTGAGGTCAGACTGGTCTTGATAACCCACATCATAACCCACTACATGCTACACTTTAGAAGCTTGAGGCCAGACCAGTCATGATAACCCACTACATGCTACACTTTAGAAGTTTGAGGCCAGACATACCTTGATAACCCACTACATGCTACACTTTAGAAGCTTGAGTCCAGACCGATCTTGATAACCCACATCATAACCCACTACATGCTTCACTTTAGAAGCTTGAGGCCAGACCGGTCTTGATAACTCACTACATAACCCACTACATGCTACACTTTAGAAGCTTGAGGCCAAACTGGTCTTGATAACCAGACCTGTCAACTCTCCCGATTTACGCGGGAGTCTCCCGCTTTTTTAACCTTTTTTCCGATCTCCCGACAAAACAATATAAATAAAAAATTAACAATATTTTTTTTCATCGTCACTTTTCCTAAAAAAAAAGAAAGGGAAATAATTCTGAAAGGAAAATCACAGAAATTCACAAAATTTTCAAAAAACTGCTGGTTACGAAACAAGAATTGTGAGATAAAAACCATGTGATCAGTTATACAGCCAATTTAACAGTTTATAAAATGCTGTGTTGCAATCACTTATACTTCACTTATACAGCAATGTTTGTAAAACACTTTGTTGTTACGTTTGGATGAAAGGTGTTATTGGTTACTAAGGACCAAATCTATAGTGTGAAGTAGAGTTAGGTGAAAGGTGTTATCGGTTACTAAGGAGCAAGTATAGAGTGAAGTAGATTCAGGTGAAAGGTGTTATTGGTTACTGAGAACCAAGTATAGTCTGAAGTAGAGTTAGGTGAAAGGTGTTATTGGTTACTGAGGACCAAGTATAGTGTGAAATAGATTCAGGTGAAAGGTGTTATCGGTCACTAAGGACCAAGTATAGTGTGAAGTAGATTCAGGTGAAAGGTGTTATTGGTTACTCAGGACCAAGTATAGTGTGAAGTAGATTTAGGTGAAAGGTGTTATCGGTTACTAATGACCAAGTATATAGTGTGAAGTAGATTCAGGTGAAAGGTGTTATTGGTTACTGAGGACCAAGTATAGTGTGAAATAGATTCAGGTGAAAGGTGTTATTGGTTACTGTGGACCAACTATAGAGTGAAGTAGACTTAGGTGAAAGGTGTTATCGGTTACTGTGGACCAAGTATAGTGTGAAGTAGATTAGGTGAAAGGTGTTATTGGTTACTGAGGACCAAGTATAGAGTGAAGTAGATTCAGGTGAAAGGTGTTATTGGTTACTGTGGACCAAGTATAGAGTGAAGTAGATACAGGTAAAAGGTGTTATCGGTTACTAAGGACCAAGTATAGTGTGAAGTAGATTCAGGTGAAAGGTGTTATTGGTTACTGAGGACCAAGTATAGTGTGAAATAGATTCAGGTGAAAGGTGTTATCGGTTACTAATGACCAAGTATAGAGTGAAGTAGACTTAGGTGAAAGGTGTTATCGGTTACTGTGGACCAAGTATAGTGTGAAGTAGATTCAGGTGAAAGGTGTTATTGGTTACGGAGGACCAAGTATAGAGTGAAGCAGACTTAGGTGAAAGGTGTTATCGGTTACTGTGGACCAAGTATAGTGTGAAGTAGATTCAGGTGAAAGGTGTTATTGGTTACTGAGGACCAAGTCTAGTGTGAAGTAGATTCAGGTGAAAGGTGTTATTGGTTACTGAGGACCAAGTATAGAGGGAAGCAGACTTAGGTGAAAGGTGTTATCAGTTACTGAGGACGAAGTATAGAGTGAAGCAATCTAATTAAAATTAGCTCCACTACTACATGTGGATCTAACAGCAGCCAGTTGCATGGAAATCATGTTCACCAATTAAAACCTTACTTGAAGAATCTTGCCAGTAAATATAATTTGAAAACATTCCCAATTATTCTAAGGGTATACGACATGTTTCGTTTGAATTACGAATGCCTTAAAACATGTTTTTTTTTTTTTAAATAAATAATTTGTAATTTAAAACTGAAGACTGATTTAGTTCGGTTTTTCTGTAATAAATAAATAATTTGTAATATAAAACTGAAAACCAATCCCGTACATATTGGTATGGTTCGCTGTACTACGGCCACTAAAATAGACTCGCCCGATATTTTTAGTGTGACTGGTCAATATTTAAATTATTATTTACAGACGAAATGATATGCAATCTGATTAAAATTAGTTATACTGGTCTAAAATAAGGCATTTGTAATTCATACAAAACATGTCGTATACATGCACTCGGAATGTTTTTAAATTATTTTCAAATCACTGGCAAGATTCTGCAAGTAAGGTTTTGATTGGTCAACATGAGTTCCAACTGGCTGCTGTTAGCTCCACATGTAACAGTGGAGCTAATTTTAATGAGATTGAGAGTGAAGCAGACTTAGGTGAAAGTTGTTATCAGTTACTGAGGACCAAGTATTGAGTGAAGTAGATTTAGGTGAAAGGTGTTATCGGTGATCGAGGACCAAGTATAGAGTGAAGTAGATTTAGGTGAAAGGTGTTATCAGTTACTGAGGACCAAGTATTGAGTTAAGTAGATTTAGGTGAAAGGTGTTATCGGTGATCGAGGACCAAGTATAGAGTGAAGTAAATTTAGGTGAAAGGTGTTATCGGTTACTGATGACCAAGTATAGAGTGAAGTAGAGGACCAAGTATAGAGTGAAGTAGACTTAGACCTATGTGTGTCAAAGTGACAACTTTCATAATGGTCTTAAGCGTAAGTTATTTTATGTCACCGATATCCATTTGAAGACTATAACAAAATACCTTGTTGTATACAATGAAATCCATCAATCCATAGTGTATAGTTGAATTCACAAAAGCATTTGTAGTCAAATTGACCTGTACTTTGACATCTGTATTCGCAAAGATCTGTATTATCAATACTACATGTATTTCTATAGTCTTCTGTATATCCTGCAAATAAAATTTTAAAATCTCACAAATTAAATGAAATTCAAATAGGATGAATGTGTCGAATAAAGCTTTATCAAGAATTACCATGTTTACCGTGTAGCAATTCAATATGCTAACCTAAAGGAAATTTCTCTAAACATGTTCAAACAATATTCAAGGCTCGAAAATGACAATCGTTTTGACAAGCAGCTGTTAATTTGCTTCTCATTTGTAGTTATAGAGCCTTGTTGTTATTTAAGACCTTATAATGTAAATGCAATAAACACAAAAGATGAATGAATCAGACACTTTCTATAACAATTATCATTTCAGTTGAATGTGAAGAATAATTTTTAAAATGGCAAAGTTTAAACAAATGTATTCTATTATCACCATTTAATTATATACTAGTAGCTATTAACTACCACTAACTTTTATATAGCTACTTTTATTTCAGTTGAGAACTCCGGTTAACAGGTCTGCTTAATTTTATGTTTTTATATTTACTACAATGTATTATTGTTCACGTTATAGTTAACATTAATTTAGCTTCAAAACTAAACAACCTCCATAAATCTATGAATGTAGTGTGTCAGTTAAAGTCATTATGTTATCTGGATTACAGCATTTATTTCATGTTCTTGTTTAGAAACATCAGTATATTATAGTGATTAATAGGCAGGCCGGGATGTGAGTGACAAAATGTCAAAATCTCTGAAAATTGTTCGGTGGTGTCTGGGGCCAACTTTATCTTTGCGTCGTGTTGCCATTGACGCTTCACAAAAGGCGTGCTAATTGTCTAACGCTATACAGAGTTAGCGAAAACAAACTATTGAAATATCGCCTCGTTACTGTTCTGTGCGGGAAGGGAGATAAGTTGGATGACTTACGTGTTGATTAAAAGACGGAAATACCGGTAAAAAGCTTAAAAGTCAGACAAAACCCGCTAAATGTATATTTGTATTTATTCGCGGACAAAAATATAAAAATGCAGAATTTAGGTCATGAAAACTCGGAATTCCGCGAAAACTCAGAAATCTCACATCAATGAATATGTGAAATATGTGTTATCATGGATATAGCAGCTTTAACAAGGATTATAACACACAAAACGTGCAGCACGATCAACACTGTTCAACAGTTAATAATTTTTTTAGCCCAAAGAGACTTAATTAACCACAAGTTTCAAACATATGCTTGTATAGTGTTCCACAGGGTTCTATACTAGGACCTCTTCTCTTTATACATATTGTACCTAAATGATCTTCCACTATACACTGAACATTGTACCACAAGTATGTATGCCGATGAATCAACAATGTTCATGTCATTATTCAAATTAAAGATTGAACTACAGCAAGACCTGAATAGTGTAAAAAAATGGTGTTCCTATAATAAAATGTTCATAACACAAAAAAGACCAAATATTTGTCTATAGGAACAAGACAAAAAGTTACAATCCAAAATGGTATTTCTCTTATAATAAATTCAGAACGTCTGCATCATGCACACCGATTGTGAAAAGTCTTTAGGATTCAAAGTTGATAATAATTTAAAATGGACAAATCAGGTTAAACGTGTGTTCCTTAATTGATCTCTTTTATGCAAGGATGATATTACTCCATCTGCCCCTATTTAAACAGTTTAAATGGATGACAATGGAAACACAAATCCACTATCACAAATGTTTACAAATTTATAAATGTCTATACAATGAAGCCCCAAATTATCTTTCAAACTTATTAATATATGTTGGAGAAAACAATCACTATAACCTTCAAAATGTAGAGGTTAGAAATCTATTAATTCCAAAACCTAAAATGTCTTTATTTAAACATGCTTTCATTTACTCTGGACCAGTACTTTGGAATCAATTACCTAAAGCTATCCGATCATCGCCAAATACTGCTGTTTTTAAATATAGACTAAGAAATATTTTCTAAAATAATATCATTTGTACATATGTTTATTGTCATGAATATATGTATTTTCTATTTGTTCATAAATGTATGTATTGTAATTCTGTATTGCTTGTACCTGAGGGCCTCAAGGAAGATTAGCTTTTTTTTTATGTCAAACATTTGATAATTCTGACTCACAGTCAATTGGCCTGATGCGCGGTTGGTCTAGGATCGATCCCCGTCAGCTAACCACTGGGTTTTTTCTTGACATAACCATATGTCCGACGCCGATATAACCGTAATTTAATGTGTTGAGTGCGTCGTTAAACAAACAAAAAAACAACAACAAAAAAAACACACAGTCAACTGAGCAAACCTGCTACAGTTTCTTAATGCAATTTCCCACAGACAGAAATTAAACAGAAACCACAGCCTTAAGGAAGGACTTTCATTATACTGTCAAAAGGTATTTGAGACAAGTGGTATTATAATCATATGTGGATTCTGAAGAACTCAAAAGGTTTATTTGAAATCATCCAGTCTCAGTCCAGATCAACATTCACCAGTGTTAAAACATTTGATTTTTCAACCCTATTCACAACAATCCCCCACGACAAATTCAAGGAAAAACTACATTCTTTAATCAATGGGGCATTTGTTACTAAAACTGGTGAACAAAGATATGAATATATAACTATCTCAATGGATCTGGACAATTTGTTAAGACTGCCAGTGAATCGAGACAGAAGTACACAGACAGTAACTGACAACATATATGTTCGATTCGGGGATAGAACATACAGACAGGAAGTGGGTATCCCCATGGGCACTAATTGTGCTCCTATTACTTGCCGATTTGTTTCTCTATGCATATGAATCAGATTTTCTAACTATAATCTGGTTATGTCAAAACAAAGGAATCTTGCTAAAATGTTTAATTTTAGATTTCGCTATATTGATGATCTTATATCATTCAATAATAACAAGATCACAGATTACCTTTCATTGATTTACCCACCAGAGTTGGAAATAAAAGAAACTACAGATAGTGAAAAATCTGTTTCATACCTTGATCTATACATAGAGATTCAGAACGGTGACGTACTTCACACTAAGCTGTATGATAAAATGGATGACTTCAACTTTCCAATCATCAATTTCCCATTCATGTCGAGCAATATTCCTTCTGCTCCAGCTTTTGGTGTTTATATTTCACAACTTCTGAGATTATATACTTCAGGGCATGCACATCATATGCCGATTTTAAAGACCGACATACCATTCTGGTACAGAAGTTGTTTCATCAGGGTTATAACATCCAAGGACTCCTGAAGGCTTTCAAAAAAGTTCTATGGTCGACACTGTGAGGCCATCTCACGATATGATGCATCAATGACAAAAATGATGTCTGATGCAATACCCTATTTTGACCTTGTATGTACATTTTCATCTTTTTGGTGAAAATGGTGTACACTTTTACCTTAAATTACTGTAGACTTTACATAGGTGCTGTGGGTTGTGCTCATGGCGGGTGCCACCGGTGGGGCAGGATATGCTCACCTTTCGCGTACACCTGACATCATCACCATTTTCATGGTGATTCATGAGTGCATGCCATCACAGTCCTATGTATTCCATTGGTCTCTGTGCGGGTGTGTATTTGCGGACTGGGAGGTGAAGGAAGGATGAAATGTACACTGCCCTACATGTATCTCCTTTGGAGGTGCAGGAAGGATGAAATGCACACTGCCGTAATCTCCTTGGGAGGTGCAAGAAGGATGAAATGCACACTGCCGGTCCCCCATAGTGGATCATGGAAACTATCACGACCTTGTATAGAACGTTCTCTTTGTGCAAGGATACGATTTTGACTATGCCATGGTTTTGTCATTTAGATTTAATTTAACAGCTTGCAGCAAGGTTGTTGCAAGGTAGTTACAACCTTGTTACAAGGTAGTACAAGCAGTGCAAGCTATTTGCAAGCTAACATTTAGCTTGCACAAGCTAGTAAGTAATTCTGCAAGCTTCCCGCAAGCATGTTTTAATTTTGCAAGCTTGCTGCAAGCTTGCTGCATGCATATCTTCAACTTGCTAGCTTCCCGCAAGCTTGTTTTAATTTTGCAAGCTTGCTGCATGCATATCTTCAACTTGCTAGTTTCCCACAAGCTTGTTTGAAAACAAAAAAAGGTTCCAAATACTAGCTTAAAACTGAATAAGCTTGCAGGAAGCTCTTCACAAGCATGCAACAAGCTTTAGATTATTAAACCTTCAGACTATAGAGTGGTCCCCCTTTAATGGATCAGAAGCATTAGATTACAAGATGGAATTCCAAATTTCTTGCTCACTGAACTGAATTAGCCAGCTCTTGCATGGTGCTAGAAAAATGTGTCCAGTACCCGGGTGCTGGATGATTTCTACATACGTTTGACGTCGTAACTCATAATTAACAACAAAAATCTGTCTATATAGCACCCGGTTGCTGGATGATTTCTTCATGTGTGACATCATAACTCATAATTACCTACAAACATCTGTCTAGCACCCAGTTGCTGGATAATTTCTTCATACGTGTGACATCATAACTCATAATTAACTACAAAAATCTGTCTAGCACCCGGTTGCTAGATGATTTCTACATAAGAGTGACACCATAACTCATAATTAACTACAAAAATCTGTCCAGCACCGATAACTATGAAAATCTGTCAGGCACCAGGCCCCCCCCACACACACACACACACACACACGCGCGTACTGGATGTTTCCTTCATACGCGTGATGTCATAACTTATAATTAACTACAAAAATCTGTCTAGCACCCGGTTGCTGGATAATTTCTTCATATGTGTGACATCATAACTCATAATTAACTACATATAAAACATATATTTACCACAATTCTCTGGTGCCTGATAGAACTCTATTTCCATGCGTTTTGGGTTTTGGGGAAGTAAAGACATTGTGGATGGTACTGAATTGCAAAGATTAACACCTCTTTATATAATATAATGCTTTACAAGCGGCCATTTACCCAATCTCAGTGAGACCCTTTACCTATTATAACACTAATCATTTGATCTGGTAGAATGCCGACACGATCAATTGGTCGTCTGTATTTGTAGGCTAAGTCTTAATTGATAAACTATTCAGGACTAATTAAGCCCATGTTAAGGTACCAACAGATAATATTGCTTATGCATTGACTGTAAAAACAGGATTTATTGATAAATAATGGTAGTGTTAAAAAAAGAAGAAAGGAAAAAAAAAAGTTTAATCAAGGATGTGCGAAATATTAATTCCATGGTGATTTTTCTTTAGCATGAAAATTACACCCCTCGAAAATAAAGTATTTGACAGTATTCACCATTTGCAGATAATGTCGTCAAGTTTAACATGTTTAGCATTGTAAGCTTCACATATGTCTTTTTCTAGTTGGTAAGAATTTAAAGTTTTTCAGTACTTTAGGCTTAATCATGTTAATCTGATGTAGGCCTACATTGTCAACCTCCAGTAATGATTTGAGTGCGCTCTGCTCTTGGAGCCAATGTTAATATCCTTGCGACAACAGGAACACACAGCCTTTGACATGTCCTTACTCTCTCTGATCCACACATATTTTCGACACGTTTTGTTAAAAACACCCTTTCCACTAGGCATGTTTAAATTTGAACATATGTGCTTGCAAAAACTTCAAAATATAAGTCATTCCGTGTTGTCCCGCCTGACCATTGTTTGCAGTTCTTAAAACGAGGCTATATTACGCTTGTCAATAATTGGTCAATCTCGGCTGAGACATTTGGAACATAGCATTTGTCTAGCATGGGCCGAGTACATTCGGGTCGCGGAACATCGCGAGTGCTGGAATCCAAGTGCGAACACAGAAGTAAAACATTAATGCTAAATTTCAAGATTGTTTCGTAATTTCTGGTTAAAATGACACGCTAGTCGCAGAGATTCAAGCACTTTTCAAGGACTTTAGCACTTTTCAAGGACTTTCAAGCACTTTTTGAAAATAAGCACTTTTCATTTCAAACTAAATTCAAGCACTTTTCAAAACTGTGCGAACCATGACATATTTATCATAATTCTCTGGAAGCTGATAGAACTCAATTTCCATGTGGATCTTGAATAACCCCAAAACATATATTTACCACAATTCTCTGGTGCCTGACAGAACTCAATTTCCAGGTAGATCTTGAAGTCATAACCCCAAAAACATATATTTACCACAGTAATCTGGTGCCTTATATAGAACTCTATTTCCATGCAGATCTTGAAGTACATAATGCAAAAAACATATATTTACCACAATCTATTGGATTCTTATAGAACTCAATTTTCGTGCAAATACGTTTCTGCCCAAGTCTTAGTTTAAAGTAAATCTTCAATTTCGCAACAAGGACTGGATATGGAAACCGATACGTTTTGGCTGTACCATTCGCAATGTAAGCAGCTGGCAGGCCAGCAAATGTCTGAAAAAAAAGTGAACAGACCTTAATACAAATTGTCATCACAAGTTATTTCCATATATGTATACTTAAAAACACTTGAATGAAGTGAACATTACCAACAATCTACTGTAATTTATCCACCAGATAGATGCTCATCAAAAGGTTGAGCATGTGGCAGTTAAATGAATTGCTTATCACTCATTCCTCACAAGCAAAATCAAGGCTAGCGAAAGATCACTTTCCTGAAATGGTGCTAGGTGAACACACTCATTGAATACAGTCTTCACTATGATCAAATCAAGGCGAGCTGAAGACCACTCTCCTGAAATGATGCTAGGTGAACATTCTCACTGAATGATCATGTGCTGACAGGCATTTGATGCCACTGTGAAATGGAAAACTTCCCAACAAACAGACAAAATACATGGATCTACATGCAAGCACTCAAAATGTTGTGCAAGCCAGATGTGTGGGTCATTCCGTGTCAAATCACCCAATGGGTTAAACCCGACCGTCTCAGATTTTTATGAAACTTGGTATACTTGTTGATTGGGATCCCACAGCACCAAATCTGAAATTTTAGACCAATTGAACCAGTGGTGTGGGAGCTACGACCCCCCCCCCCCCCAAATTTTGAGATTTTCATCCAAAATGGGCGTGACCACCAACCTTTAAACCCTTATATCTCGGGAACTACTGGGCCAATCTTCATAAAATTCGTATTGTTGGAAAGGTAATTTGACATGGATTCCAAATATGTTATTAGTGTTCAGATTGGAGAATGTTGGGGTACATTTACTTTTTTACCTTTGTTATGACCTTGAAATTGACCTTGTGGATCACGTGACCTTGAAATGACCTTTCTTGAAATTTAATCTCACACATGTTAACTAAAACATATAAAAGTTTCAGAGGTGTAATCTTTTTTGTTTAGCCACAGTATAGATTTTAAAAAGGTATACCTGCACGGATGATTGATACAGTGCATTCTAATGTACATTTTCTACATGTATAGACTTCTCTGAGACCAAAAGCTCATCTTTGGAGTCAAAATCCACCTGACATGTCTGAAGGAATGCCTGAAGGATATGAAAAGATGCCAAATGGCATGAGATGTTCTATACAATCAGGCCCAAAGGGTTCACAGGAAGTGTGGCTTCAGACATGTCAGGTACTCCTTGAAATCCCCTAGGGAAATCCCCATGAGCACACGGTAACTAGAAATTTAAGACAAAGAAGTTTTTTCATCTATATTTCTTTGTCAATCTGAAGCTTTCAAGTTGGACACAATGTCAGATGTTGATATGTAAGTATTAAGTTTTCTTCATAAAACTATTAAGTCATTTTATCATGTCATATGGCCTTGCCAATGGTTTTGAACACTGTTTCAATCACTTACAGTACAATCCAGTCTGAAACCAGGCTTATCCAGTGATGTACTATATAATGTATTTGTACACCCAGTCTTCGGCACAGAGTGTGAACAAGGTATACCTCGAGGAACTACAGACAGAACTAAATTAGTCTCTATAACTGAGTCAAAGGCGGACTTTATTGACAACTTTTCAGGTCAAGTTGTCAAGCTTACTCAGCATAGTTTCATTGCCAAAGCTCAAAGTTTGTACATGAAGGAGCTGAAAACCACCATGAGACCTCTGGATGATTTCTTGTATGCTGTTCAGGATGAGATGCAGAGTTTCCACTGGGAAATTAAAAAGGCTACCTTACATCCTTTTGTGGCATACTACAGATTGGCTGATGGAACCCTCGAACACCGTAACATTTGTGTAGTGAGTGACACTAGGGAGCACTCAACTGTAACTGTGTATGCTTTCTTGAGTGTTGTTATTCAATACCTTCAGACTGAGTTTCCTCATGTGAAAAAGATCCATTATTTCACCGACGGCTGTGCTGGACAGTAAAAAAATAAGAATTTTTTTGTTAACCTGTGCCATCATGAAGAGGACTTTGGGTTGGAAGGTGAATGGAACTTTTTTACGACAAGCCATGGCAAAAGTCCCTGTGATGGAATTGAGGGGACGGTGAAGAAGTTGCCAGTTTGCAGCGTCTCTACACAGACCCAATCCTGACCAGCGAGGCTATCATGGACTTCTGCATCAAGAGTATTCCAGGTATTCACTTTTTCAACATCACACCAGAACACATAGCAAAGCATGAGTTGGAATTACAAGGGAGATTTCAAGCGGCTAAAACAGTCAAGGGAACACAGCAATTTCACCGGTTAGTTCCAGTGTTAGAGTCAAAGATGCACGCCTACAAGCTGAGCCTGCAGAGTGACCCACCAGAACTAGTATCTGTCCAGGATTCTGAGGATGATATCACAGAGTTACCAGAAGAGCCTCACATTGAAGCCAAGAAGCAAAACTATGTTTGTTGTCTGTATGACAATGAGGCATGGGTTGGGCTAGTTGAGGACATTTCAGAAGAGCATGGAGAACTTTCATGCACCCTCATGGACCTTCTAAGTTATGTCACTGGCCAAACGAAGAAGACACGTGTTGGATTAGTGAAGGGGACATCTTCTGTGTTATTGATACACCTTCTATTGCATCTTCTCAATGGATGTACTGTCTGAGTAAAAAGTATGATGTTAGAATTGCAAGAGTATGGTGGAAGTGGGTGACCGAATGATTCTGTGACTGCTGAACTGGTGGGAAAGCAATAAGGGAAGTAGATTGATATCATATGTCCATAGCATGTAGGCCTACAATGTATTACTCAAAGTTCAAGAGAGATGGTGATTCCTAGCATCAGGAATTGGTCATTCAGGTTTACTTCAGCAAAGCTAATTAGATGTCAATGGTAAAAAACATGTTATTTTCATGGACATGCAATTTTTGAATGTGTATTGCTGCTAAACAAAGAATATTACACCTCTGAAACTTTTATATGTTTTAGTTAATATGTGGGAGATTTAATTTCAATAAAGGTTATCTCAATGTCACATGACCCACAAGGTCAATTTCAAGGTCATAACAAAGGTCAAAAGGTCAGTGTACCCCAACCTTGTCCAATCTGAACAGTAATGGCATATTTGGAATCCTTGTCAAATTACCTTTCAAACAATACCAATTTTATGAAGATTAGCCCAGTCATCTCAAACTTTTGAGGGGGGGTCATATCTCTCAAACCATTAGTCCGATTGGCCTAAAATTTTGTATTTGGTGCTGTGGGATCCTAATCAAGAAGTATACCAAGTTTTATAAAAATCTGAGACGGTCGGGTTTAAAATATCTCTTTTTTGGGGGTGATTTGACACAGAATGACCCATGTACAATTAACAGTTCTTTACTTCCTTAACACATGATGGTGGTCCAACAGTGGTGATGTGTACTCCATTGACAGTGAATCTGATTAGAACATACAATGTTGTTAAAACCAAGACTGAAACTACAGCCACTGACAATGTTTACATTCAGTAAAATACTAGTCACATTGACAATGGAAGAACGATAAAGGTCCATGGTCTATAGAGTTTGGACAGTCTATATAGTCATAACTAGTTATATCAGTGTGGTGTTACTGAAAATACAGTATATATAATATGTCAAATTTACTCAGGGATAGCTCTGCCAATCGCCAAATCCGCCAATTGCAAATTTCAGGAACAATTGGAGAATTTTATTTTGATTTGGCAAAAACATTTCATGTAATAATTGGTATTTTGTTGAAAAAGTACAGTGGACTTTGCATATTTAAAGATAATTTGGTGAATTATTTTCGTCACCTAGAGCTAGCCCTGTAACTTATAATTTTGTTTGGTTAAAAATTAAGGTATATACTGCATACTTTATTAACATCCAGGCAAGGTTAATACATTTCAAATCATGTTTTCTCAAATTTGCTTTTGTTGGACTGATCGCCATGCAAATCTGGTGAACTTCTGGCACTTTTAGTTACAAATTTGTCCATGATGATGAATTTTTTCCTACCAAATAGACTGGCTCATGTGTCAGCAATAGCAAGGCAGTACGACATAGTAAGCCAATTTACCAATCGGAGGCCACGTTTTAAAATAAGACAAAATAACTGATACACTTACAAATACCGTGAAGGATGGCAAGATCATGTCAACGTTCAGGTTTCATTAAACAAAAAATAATTCACTTGTCCACGAACAAGCAAAGTGAAAAAAAGTACTTGTCCGGTAGTACTAAGTACCGGGTCGGGAAAGTCGGGCATACCAATTCCACACCCCTGATATATATATATATATATATATATATATACATACCGTATATCTTCGCCTA
>JAECMU010073504.1:0-12091 GCA_016106625.1 Dracogyra subfuscus
GTTCCAGCCAGTGTACCACGACTGGTCCGTGGTACGTGCTATCCTGTCTGTGCATATAAACGATCCGTTGCTGTATTAGGAAACATGTAGCGGGTTTCCTCTGATGACTATGTGCCAGAATTACCAAATGTTTGACATCCAATAGCCGATGATTAATTAACCAAAGTACTCCAGTGGTGTCGTTAAACAAAACAAACGTCTTTTTTCATCAAACATCTATTTCTCTGCTTGCAGATATGAAGGACTCCCTGGCGTTTGAGATTCTCACCAACATCATGTCGTCTGCCGATGAATGGCGCGAGGACAACCCAGAACCTTCCACGTCGCAGGACAGCGTCGACCCGACCATCAGGTTCAACATGAACGACGACGTCTTTGATAGCTTCTACAGCGACGACGGCGGCAGCAACCCCATGTGGACGGAGAGCATCGTGGAGATCGGCGACAACAGCAACAGTAATAGCATCAGCACTGACTTTGAGGACGTGTCCCAGAGCGGCTCTTACAGCGGGACCTCGCTAGGGGACTCCATGTCGGACGTCGTCAAGGTGGAGCTCAAGTCGAGGATTCAGAAGAAGAGACTCGACTCCGGCCAGCAGGAGCTGGAGGTTAGCTTCGACCAGCCATCGCACTCAAAGGTAAATATACAATAATATGCTTTGTTATACAAAGTGCAAATATAAGGGAAACAGGAAGAATTCTTTCACCATCAAACCTGTCCCCCATAAAAAACAAAACAAAAAACCAAAAACATACGAAACACACACAACCCCCCATAAAAACCTCACTAAACAATAAAAAAAAAAATAATAAATAAATAAAAAATAAACACAACAACAACGAACACAAAATCATTTAAAACAAAACAAGAAAACAAAACAAATGCAGAAACCACCAAACAAAGCAAACAAAAAAGCTTACAAAAACAAACTAACAAAAATAAACCAAAACAATAACACAAAAACAAACCCTAGCAACAACAAGAAGAAAACACTATAGATAAGAAACGCAACATTATGTTCGGATGTTGCCAGCATGGTTGTGATTATGGGCTGTGTTACATGGAAGTTGTATGTAGTTTGTATGGTGTACATGACATGCATGTTTTTGACACATATTTTAAGTTAATTTTGAATGGCTTCTTTTACAGCTCTCTAATGAAGATAGAAAACTTCGAGAAAGCAGAAAAGAGAAGAATCGGTTAGCTGCACAAAAATGTCGAGAGAAGAAGCAGAAAAGGATAGATTATTTGGAAACGGTGAGTTTACCTGCAGTATACCAGTATTCGTCACATCCTAGTTTTCACTCACCATTGCTGTAATTAAATAATATGGCATATTTGTGGTCGTTTTTTTAATAACTCTAAATAAGTTTTACATTTTCTAATATTTTAAGATAGATCAGAAGGCTCACTTTCTCCACTGCAAATTAGCCAATTTGTAATTTCTATGCAAAGAGACTACAACATTTAGTCTTTGGCTAATAAAATATTTCTTAAATTAACCATACTTTAAATTTTTTTAAGGAAATACTCTATAAATCTTAAAATTGTTTAAACCAAAATGCATTACTGTGTGAGGCCGGAGATCATCAAAGTATGGCGCAGTATAGCACAACTTTAACCGTCTGTTCTTGAAGTCATTAATAGCTGTACCTTTAAAACATTGTGTTAAAACCAGATAAACTAGCTGGTCAGGCAGTACATATTCTTTATTAGCCGTAAACATACAGTTCACAGGCATTACAAACATTAAAATAAAATACATATATCCGACAATAGTTCTGTATTTGGCATAGCACTCGTACATTACAACCGAGTACTTATTCTAAACTGTTTGGCCTGTTCATGAAGTCACTGATTAGTCTGGTATGTAATATAAACACAGACAATTAACCACGGAAATCTGTCATAGGCGTACGGGCTTCTATGTATATACGGTAGTAGGCAGGCTGAATTTTGCCTGAATTAAACGAATATGTTTGAATCTGAATAACAATATTTATTCATATTAACATTACTGACAAATAGCTATATAGCGTTGCAAACGAATCATTACGCATTTTTAGATAGATTACAACTTTTATTGTGGAAATACATGGTGAAAAGCTTTCAGGCAAGCTCATTTTACTCAAATATCTCTAGCTCTTTTGCTCGAATTTGAGGCTTTGCTCCTATTTTACTGCAATGGAAACTATGGAATCTATTTTTCCAAGGCGTATTTTTTGCTATGGCCATTTTCTTAATTGCCGAGGTTGTTATATTTCAGAATATTGATCGTCTTGAAAACCGGCAGACATCCCTGAAGGACGAGGTTCAGAGACTGCAGGACGAGCGAGAACACCTCGAGGAGGTCATCAAGGTCCATCACATCGTCTGTCCGAAAATCAGGAAACTCGGGGACTCGTGATGCGTCTCGGAACTCACGAGGCGTCACAGAGACTAACGAGGCGTCACAGACATCCATGAGGCGTCACGGAGAACGTAACGCAGACGTGCGAACTTGCAAAACAGACTTCGAAATGTGAAGCGACTTTAATGACGTGAAATAAAGTCTCAATTCGTTATGATGTCTGAAGGTGTGAAGCAGATATGTGATAAACAGAAACCATGTGTGAGAACCATGTGTGAGAACCATGTGTAAGAACCATATGTGAGAATCACGTGTTAGAACCACGTGATGACGGGCATTACAGTGAGGAGTCTCATGACAGAATCACTATCAGGAAACACTTTATTCAATTGATGAATCGGACATTAAGATTATGTATTTAAATCTTGATAGTTTTGAACATATGATTGTTGTCATTTGTGGATCCACAGAATCTCTCGGCCAAAGAAAGTAATCCTACTTGTAGGTGACATGGAAGAAGCATAGGGCAGAGTCCAGGCTTTCTGTCAGGGGGTATGGTACAATTACGTAACCTAACATTTTGGAAACTAATGGATACATTTTATAAATATTTTTTAGGAAATAAAATGAAAATTAACCTAGTACAAATATTAAAACGATCACAAACACACGTTTAATATAGACCCACTAATATTCTAAACAAGAACATATACTTAATATGTAAGCTTAATCGTAGAAATATTTTATTAGTCGATAAGATCTTAAAATATTGTAGCAAACTCAGGAATGTCCCTTTAAAATATGTCAAAGAACATGAACTCCAGTGTTTAATTTCAAAACATTTCACAGCCACCTAGTAGGACTTATGATCTGTGTTTTTTATATTATTAGTACGTACCCACAAATTATTGTCTGTCAGAAAGCCTGGATGTGATCAGTTAAAATGTTGCAGGTATCGGATAATGTTCGGTCAGAGAAAATAAACTGGATTATAGCCCTATAGATCATACAGACATCTTTCTCATTATGTAGTATTCACGAGCTGTGTTATAGAGTCATTTAGATTGTGTTAATATGTCATAGTTGGTGGTTGACAAGTAGCATGTATTCACGAGCTGTGTTATAGAGTCATTTAGATTGTGTTAATATGTCATAGTTGGTGGTTGACAAGTAGCATGTTTCATATCATACATCTTTGTTTTGTTCTTATTGTTGCTAAAATTACAGAAATGTTAGATGCATTTTTATGTCACAATGAACCACGCGCGCACGTGATGTTATACCACCGAGAAAGCTTTTGTTGCTGTTTTAGTAATGCAGAGTTAAGCTGTATTAAAATATATTGTCACAAATTATGCTGAGGAAAATAGCTATCATTACATTAGCAAAACCAATAAAAAAGGGTAATGCAATGAAAGTTAAAGGCGGTCACAACTGAAGCAAAAACCATTGGTTCGTATGTATTCGCCATGCATATATTGTTATGGCATAAAATGTTGGTTTTTGTCATGCACAAATATGTACTTTAGACACGATAACGATTTTATTGATTTGACTGTAGTCATTGATATGGCAATGAGCATTTAAATAGGTTAAACTTTAAGGCATGCGTGGTGATTATCTGTTTTAATCATGTACAATGTACATCTAATGGAAAACAAAACAAAGACTTCAAGGCTCCATGCTGTTTTGATATTGTGAGATACGCGTGGGTGTCATTGGTAAGTATACGTATATCCCACTGTGTGTGCCATATACACTGTTAGTATACTAGTATTCATTACTCTAGCTGTAAGCGGGGTATGACATTCGAAGTGGGTGTTGCTAACTAACGTTTTCCACCAACCATAAACCATAACAATGATAAATAAATAATGGATGCATTTGTTGCCTTCCTTGGCACTTTACTTTTGCCGCGTATCAATAAGAATGCGTTAGCAACAACGTATGCAACCAAATTGTTATGTGTAGCATTTTGGAGTTTTAAAAGTTTATATCCACGACTTTTATAAAATATACATATACGTATAATACATCGCTATAGCTATTTAGACGAGGGATGTTATGTAATCTCTGTAAATTTTGTCTTCGAGTGCTTAAAAACCTAAGCTTCATTTGATATGTATATCTTGCTTAAAATATTTCGTACATACCAATTTATGTTTTACTTCCAACTTCCAGACAAGGTTAGAAAGACTTGGTCAAAGGGAACTGCAAATGTATTGATCAATATAACGTTTTATGTTTTAATTTTAAAAAAGGTTCATTAGCCCGATTTAAATATAGTAGATAAATATGTGTGTGAATTTGTCCACTGCCAATTTATTGCCTTATTGCGGTACAGTCTGTTTAGCACTTTGACAGTCGGACTATGACAATATATTTTTCATAACATGTAGATTATACAATACAGCGACATAGTTTCGTATCTGGTGTTTATATTACAATTAGGCGTTACCCCATGATTATTTTGTCTCTGCTTGTTCGTGTTTAATAAGTTCAGGTTATATATGTTTGTATACATTTGTTTTTATTCAAGTTTGATAAATATATATTTCTTTCTTTTTTCTTCTTCGTTTTTTAAATCTGTCACTGTTTGTGTGTGTATGACTGTGTTAACTGTTGTTATTGAATGTACAGCTCCGTGTGACCGTTACGAGTGTATATTGCACCTGTGTCACATAGTTTAGTGTTGTGTCAAATGCGGTGCTGTTGTTATTGTTACTTAATAAACTATACATTTCTACAGATTTGTTGTTGAATCTTTCTAACTGTTTAAAGTTTTGGGTGGGACGTAGCCCAGTAGTAAAGCACTCGCTCGATGCGCGGTCGGTGTGGATATGATCTCCGTAAGTGAGCTCATTTGGGTTATTTCACGTTCCAGCTAATGCACCACGACTGGTATATCAAAGGACGTGGTATGTATTACCCTGTCTGTGGGATGGTGCATATAAAAGATCCCTTGCTGCTAATCGAAAAGAGTAGTGAAGTGGCGACAACGGGTTTCTTCTCTCAATATATGTGTGCTTCGTAACCATATGTCTGACGCCATATAACCATAAATAAAAAATGAGTTGAGTGCGTCGTTAAATAAAACATTTCATTCTGTATTAGCTGTATTAGCCTGTTTGATTCCAAACCTTGTGAAACAGTCTATATACATTGAACAACAACAAAAAAGAGAAAATTTTAATATAGGCCCTACTAGAAAACAAATAATGAAAATTAATTCGGTAAACAAAATGCCAAAATTATTATTTTAACGAATACAACAAGAAATGAAATTCCAGTGAATATATGTTTTAAAATATTAATGAAGACTCAATTAAATTTTTGCGTTTCGTTTGTTGTTCAGTGTATAAGTTTGAAGGAGCCGTTTCATGCAGACCACTCAGTGCTGTGTTTAATTAGTTTGACAGAATACAACGATAGTTGTTTAATAAATGGTGGTCGCATCAACATGTATGTATGGTATATTTTGCTAAACCAACGACTGTTATATCAAAGGTCGTGGCATGTATTATCCACTATGTGAGATAGTGCATATAAAAGATAACATGCTGCTAATCGAAAAGAGTAGCCCATGGAGTGGCGACAACTGTCCTCTCTTTATATCTGTGTGGTCCTTAACCATATGTTCGACGTCATATAACCGTAAATTAAATGTGCTGAGTGCATCGTTAAATAACACATTTCCTTCCTAGGACATTTGTAATATTGTCAACTGAACAAATAGAGGTCCAGATATATTTCACAAGTTAAAAACAAAACACTCGGTAGCCATGACCAAATCAAATCCAAAAGAAGGCAATGTTAACATGCCTGAAGCTGCTAGATGGAGCCGTTTAGTCGATGCAGATCCTATATTACACATTGTACGTGTATATGAATACTACCATATTACACATTGTACGTATACTAGTATATAAATACTACCATATTACACGTAGTACGTGTATATAAATACTACCATATTACACATTGTACGTATATATAAATACTACCATATTACACGTAGTACGTGTATATAAATACTACCATATTACACATTGTACGTGTATATAAATACAGCGGGCAGCATGGCCAAGTGGTACAGTGCCCGCCTGATGCGCGGTCGGTCTAGGATCGATCCCCGTCAGCTGACCACTGGGTTTTTTTTTCTCGACATAACCATATGTCCGACGCCGATATAACCGTAATTTAATGTGTTGAGTGCGTCGTTAAATAAACCAAATTTGTTTTTAAAAAAAATGTATATAAATACTATCATATTACACATTGTATGTGTATATAAATACTACCATATTACACATTGTATGTGTATATAAATACTACCATATTACACATTGTATGTGTATATAAATACTACCATATTACACATGGTACGTGTATATAAATACTACCATATTACACATTGTACGTGTATATAAATACTACCATATTACACATTGTACGTGTATATAAATACTACCATATTACACATTGTATGTGTATATAAATACTACCNNCATATTACACATTGTACGTGTATATAAATACTACCATATTACACATTGTATGTGTATATAAATACTATCATATTACACATTGTATGTGTATATAAATACTACCATATTACACATTGTACATGTATATAAATACTATTATTACACATTGTACGTGTTTCTGTCTTGGACGAAAGAGCTTGCTTCGCACGCTCTTGCGCCCACGACAGGCGTGCGCTACAACAGCTTGTTTTGAATGTGCACGTTAAACCCTATGACATGACATGACATGACATTGTACGTGTCTTTAAATTTTACGCAACACTCTGTCTTAGAATTAATTCAGGGCAAAATGGTAGCTGCTTGTTTCCCGTATAACAGGATGTGTTCTTCATTATCGTAGTGCTGACCACACACAATATTTATGTTATGTTAAATGATTCAGTGACACCTCCGCAAGTTTCAAACACGGAACTACATGTTATTCTGATACTATACATATTACTTGACTGATCACATAAAACAACCTTTTTTAAAAACAAATCCTGTTACCTATTTCATCAATGACAGGCATGGCAGTATTCAGTGACCTACTAGCATATTTAGAAGTCACTTCGGTTTTTGATCCGGCGTGATGCTATTTGTTATATAGATAGTGATACCTACCTTCGAGGCGAGAAGAATATAAAATAATATATGTTTGAAATTAGACTGTTGCGATTTTGGTCGGCTGCACGAAATGATAGCATTTAAAACAGGCTTCTCAACACTTCACTTCAAAATACGACAATATTAATGGTTTTAAAAAAATACCCGTTAAGTCTTTGGTTAAGTTCAGTCAGCCTATTGTTGTTAACGCTTGCAAGACTGGTATTTACGCTACACATTAAACCGAATGATCACTTCTGGAATCAGTCAACATAGTTTGCGAACGTTAAAGCGCAAAACGGCTAGCTGAACGCAGCCCAATGAAGTTCAGCCAGAAAACGTTTGGCTAACGAGTGTGAACTATTTGATTGGTTTCCGAAGTCGTAATTCGGTTTACCGTGTAACGTAAAAATCAGTCTGGCGAACATTAGTGATAAGCGGTTGACTGAACTTACGCCTGACGTCCTTCGTATAAATTATTGTAGCACAGAAAAGTAATCGATTTTGAAAATGGAATAAAATACTTTATAGACCCAAAACAATACAACAACAATAACAACAACAATGACAACAATAACAATAACAACAAGTACTACAACGACAACAACATCCACATCAACAAGAACAACAATGTCTACAAATCCTGAATATTATTATTTTGTGTATTAATTAAAATTATATTGAAAAAGACGTTCGTTGTGTGGTGGATCCAGGTTAGTCATATTAGTTTAAAACAATAGTGTTCTTGATCCATTATGCGGTTAATATTAAAACTATTTAAACCATTGTTGAAATTATTACATTTTCGTTATTTATAAAACATGTTCTGCTTTTTACTCTAACAAACTAATATAAAATTTCCTTCCTCTGTTTACATGTATTGTAACATAATATAAACATATCATAACAGACAAGATACACTTAAAGGGACATTCCTGAGTTTGCTGCATTGTAAGATGTTTGCGACTAATAAAATATTTCTATGATTAAACTTACATATTAAATATATTTTCTAGTTTATAATATCAGTGTCTGTGTATTCGATATGTTTCTGGTCGTTTTAATATTTGTAAGAAGCCCAAACACGATTTTGTCTTCAAATAATTTCATACGTACGAAACAAATATATTTTAGGAAATAAAATGAAATTTAACCTATCATTAACGTTTAATAAACACCCACTATTGAGAAAAAATACATTTGATACGCAATTACAATTATAAAAAAAGTCTGTTAGTCGATACAATCTTAAAACTTGCAGCACACACAAAGGAATTTCCCTTTTAGGTGCATGGTATTAAAGCAAAAATAATGAATTGTCAGTATTTATTTGAGATGTTTCCTTGCAATGACCCGACTATATTGTAATCGCTACATACATTACGTCCAAGTATATTAGTAAGAAGTGAGTCAACTTTCACCTTGTGACACGTTTCGAAATACGTGTGCCAGTTAATGATGTATTCTGACCTCAACGCGTACCTGTCACTGAAATGTGTTCGTAGATATCTCGTTCAGTGTGTGTTGACTCATAACGTACTCGTATGTGTGTATACTACTCATACGGTTACCCTGCCATGCTTGAAGCGGGATCTGGCTCAGTCCGTAGAGTGCTCGCCTGAGGTGCTTCCGTCGCAGGATCGAATCACCTCAATAGACCCAATCTCTGATTTAGGTTTTTTCCCCCTATCCCACCCGGTCCACCACGACCGATATATCAAAAGCCGTGCTATATCAAAAGCCGTGTTATATCAAAGGCAGTGCTATACTGTCTGTGAAATTGCGCATATAAAAGATCCATTGCTTCTAATGGAAAATAATATAGCAGGTTTTTTTCTCTAAGACTATTTATTACAATTATCAAAAGTTTGAAACCCAATAGCCGATGATTAATAAATCAATGTACTCTATTGGTGTCGTTAAACAAAACGAACTTTAACTGTAATGCTTGAGACATATTCTAGTTATTAGACAAATAATGTCCACAAGTAATCATTCATAAGCGTACGGGACGGGTCAATCCCCCCGCCCCACCCCGCCCCAGGGCTGGGGCAAGTATTCACATTCCGGAGAAACTACACCATTCCACTCACAATACTAGATGTAATCTATGTAAACATAGTAAAGATACACAGTGATGCGTAGCTGTTTTGTAATAAATGTTTACATTAATAAATGTTTGTTATCCAGATTTCGTCATTTACTCTCAATTCAAGCACAAATCAGCCTGCCCCCTACAAAAGTTGGAACCCGTTCTAGTGGGACATATCACATGTATATGTGCCAAGATATTTTTACCATAATATTTTATGGGTAATAAATACTTATACGTATCTTGTTGACAACAGATAAAATTACTTCCTAGGTCAAGATTTGTTTGTTGTTTGTTGGTTTGTTTAACGACGCACTCAACACATTATAATGACGGTTATATCGGCGTCGGACATATGGATATGTCGAGAAAAAACCCAGTGGTTAGCTGACGGGGATCGACCCTAGACCGACCGCGCATCAGGCGGGCACTGTACCACTGGGCCATGCTGCCCGCTCCTAGGTCAAGAATGTATACATTGTTGTATTTACATGCATAATTTTCAATATTCACTAGGAACCACATGGCGTTTTGTATCCGCATTTTATGTTCACGAGCTTCATCATGAACTATATAGTAGTACATTTTACAGTTAAAATTTAATTTTTCAAATGCGAAAAATTGACAACAAAATATGAATGATCATGATGACGACTATGATGATGATGATGATTATGATCAAAAAAGATATTTGTTTGCACCCACGAACACTCCTTTTGTTTACGCACCTGATGTTAAAATATGTGGTCGCGCAAATACTGCACTTGTCTGTGAATAGTACTGATAGTAGATAAACACGATGTCATATTGTGCAATACCTACACGTTACAGATAACGCATTGTGTACACAAATATGATATTACGAAACAGTTCAATACAGAACAGAACAGAACATTTTATTCACTCAGGCCGTTCAGCAACGGCATATGAGAATTGTACAAAATATAATACATATATGTGACAGGATGGTTTACAGGAGGCTTGTATAAATAATAAGTAGAAAGCATTCATATTAAAATATACGGTACCAGATATGACATAGTATGCACATAAAAATTGTACAGTGTTTAAGCTGGATAATGAAATCTACTTGCTATGTATTTATATAGAACAAATATGTTCAGTTGCGATTTTGATTCACCGAACAGGATAAATAATTATACAAAACTGACAATTAATTGATATAACAACAGTGTTTTGAATTTAGCTTTATACCAATTTATACTGCTCCATAGGAAATTTGTTAGCTGCATTTCAAGTGTTTTAATGACATATTCGTTTTATTTACATGTATATACCCACTGCCTATTGGCAGTTAATAAACAGAGGCTATTTTATGGGGGGGGGGGGTAATACGATTTATATGTTCACGAATTGCGAAGCACTGAGTGAAAATATTGTCTCTACACATCACGAGTTGACATAAAAAATCGTATTTAAAAAAACCCACCCACACCATGATTCGGTGTAATTATTCTATACATCTTTCCTAATTTTTGACAATATCGTTCGCTTTTTGTTAACATCTTTCGCTTATTCTATCGAAAGCACGTAACGGCATAATATATTTCTTCTCAGAAGTTATTTTAATAAAAATTATCGTTATTTAATTTTTTTATTAATATTTATTTAATAATACTTCTGTACAAAACCTCACACAAAAACAAAACGAATCGAACGCCAAGTTTAATTTTAACTGACACTCAACGACAGGACATTCATTGTGTCGTTATTGTATTCAGTTAGTTTTAGTTATTTTATCGTAATTAAACTTCATATCCCTTTTTAATAGGTAGAGTATTTTGTTTTATTTATTGTTTATATTACTTTCTTTTTCTCAAATACGTTCAGATGCATTGGTAATCATCGAACATAAACATCAAGAAGCAACAGTGATCTCAATAATCAAAACAGAATAATTTACAAGGGAGATAATTAATCATGAACTTGTTCCAAAAACGTCATTGTATTTCTTTTCACCGAATATCACTTTTATAGTTTCTATAGCTCTGTATATTTCATTGCTGTGTATATAATAATGTATTTTATGTTGTGTTATTAAGTGAGTTTAATAAGTATAATTAAAATAATAATTTTATTTACATTTTTCCATAGGTGTCGGAAGATGCCAGTTATTGAAGGGGCCAATGACAGGTTTAGACATCGTCGAATGGGCGGGGAGGGTGGTCCATCCCCACCTCCACCCCTACCCCCTCAGACTTCTGACGGATATTTAACTTGGACTACAATTGCCTAACTTCTATGATATTTTTTCCCTATTATGTTTCGTTGATGCTACCTGTTTTTCTTTTTTCTTCTCATTTTGGTGGGTTGGAGAGAATTAGAGGAGGTGAACATTGAAATTGCGTACTTTTTTTATAAGTGAGATACTTAATCTAAAACAAAACAAATTAAACTATTGTCTGTGAACTAGGCAATCTGATTAAAATTAGCTCTACTGGGTCTACCAGTAGATCTAACAGCATTGCGTGGAGTCCCATGTCCAGGTGACATTT
>JAECMU010073511.1:6913-21074 GCA_016106625.1 Dracogyra subfuscus
TGTAAGACCAGTTTTCCAGCCACTTTTTCGCCGTCACCGAAGACAAGGAGGTCTCCATCTATTTCAACAAGACAATGCCCGTCCACATACTGCAATAATTACCCAGGTATTCCTGCAACAAGCCGGTATCACCGTTATGAACTGGCCCTCCGTTTCACCGGATTTGAAACAAATTGAACACATGTGGGATGAGTTAGGACGTCGTGTTCGTCACCGCCAGCCACCATCTCGTTGCAAGAGGAGTGGAAGACCATTCATGTGGCTTATTTGAAATGTTTGTGTCAATCCTTTCCCCGTGGTCTACCAAATACTGACTTTTTGATTACGAATTCAAATCGATTACTGATAATAACTGGTCATGTTTCCATGTGATGCATCTCATTAATACCAATCATTAATGTCATATTGCATTATACATCAATTCATTAATAGTTTGTCGTTATTTCCAATGAAAATGTGTTTTTGCGTTTCCATTGTGTTTTCAGTATATACATACATACATACATACATATATATATATACCTTTTGACAACATTCTGTAATGGTGTACTTGCACAATATTCTGTATCTGATATTTATAAACAACATTGTCTGTGTTAATAACCAATACGTACACTGACATTTCCCGGTCTGCTTGTCACAGGAGGATCCTCTACAGTGTACGTTACACGGCGTGGTGCAAGACGGACCCCAATATTTACCACTGCAATCTAAATTTAAAATTGTATAGATACGTTACAACATATCACCGCGTAAACATATGCTGTTGTATGCACATAAGTCATAAACAGGTTTTGTAAATCCGGCCCATTTTGAGTAGCTATCAAAAAGACAAACATGTTTTATTTAACAACACACTGAACATACAGTTATATTGTGTCAGACATATGGTTAAGGACCACACAGAAATCGAGAGAGGAAACCCGCTGTCCCCACTTCATGGGCTACTCTTTTCGATTAGCAAGAAGGAATCTATTATATCCCATATACAGGGTAGTACATACCACGGCCTTTGACATAGCAGTCACTGACTGGAAATATAAATAGCCCAGTGGGCCCGCCGACGGGGATCGATCCCACACCGACCGCGCATTGAGCGAGCGATTAGCTATCGGTATCCGTAACAATTATGGTGTGGTTCTGAAACCTCTCTCGTGATAATCTAAAATGGCTGGATCATAACGCACTTCTTATTTGAGTTATTAACAGAATGCGATTGAATTTGAGGTTGTAAAGGACATTTACAACAATGCGTGCATTAATTTCTCCCGTTCTGTTTGTCACATTAATCGTCCCTACACTTTGTTCAACTAGTCCTATTTTCAGATTTGGGTAATAGACCATACATGTTTAACGACACCCCAGCACAAAAATACACATCGTCTAGTGGGTGTCACAAATGGTAAGTATATTAAAATAGTATTTATATATATTTATGTAAAACCACAGTGTGAGGAGCTGTGGGTGAACAATATAATACAATACACAAAATCAAGGTAAGTATATTTTAAAACTGTTTATAAGGCAAAGCGTTTTAAAAACTATATAATTCTGAATGGGCTATAACAGATTCCAAGACATTTCTGTTGCCAAATATATCATTTCTCGTCGGCTTGAGATGATCACACTCAACCAAAATGTGGCGCACAGTCAGTGTACACCGACAATGTTCACACTAAGGAGGGTCCTTCTTTAAAATAAATGAATGTGTCAAATGTGTATGGCCGATGTGGGCACGGCACAATACTACTTTATCCGTCCTGCATCGCCTGTATGATGACTGTCATTCTCCCAGGACTGCCTTGACAGAATTAAGCTTGTTCTCAACCACACCACACCAATCGTCTTGCCAAGTCGAAAATATATATTAGTTAATATGAATTTTAAAATTTTAACTGTGGGGGACACCAACATGGACCGGGGGCAAGTTCAGAGCAGACTTGGCAGCAACATCTGCCTTTTCGTTACCCTTAATGCCAACATGGCTGAGTACCCAACAAAATATAACATATCTATTGGGAATTGGGTGCTGCAATGTCATGTACTTCAGAGCTTGGAGATACGAAAGTCAGTCTGTGAAAATAATATATTTGGATGCACATGAATCCTTAATCTGTTCCAGAGCTTTAATGATTGCCCAGGTTTCAGCAGTAAATATTGATGCTGAATCGGGAAATATCATGGAAATCATTGCGTCTGATGGGAAAACTGTAGCACAAGCCACATAATTTCCATCCCGTGATCCGTCTGTGTAAATATGAATGTAATGACAGTACCTCTCTTGGATTTCCATGAAATGTTGTTTATCAATAACTGCATCTGTGAAATCCTTTTTAGATGTACAAGATCGAATACAATTTTTGGTGGTTTGATACACCAAGGTGGCAAACTAAAATATGACGGCGTTTCCAAAATGTATGTTAAATCAAAGTTGGAAACTGATAAAAATTGCTAAATACGAATACCAAATGTTCCAATCGCATTTAGTTATGCATCAAATAACTTAATATATGTGTTATTTTGGCATTGATTTAATCTTTGTAGCATACTGCATAGAAAGCTTTGCACGTCTATCACCCAAACTAGGTCCGTGTGCATCAACGTACATGTACAAGCTCTCATAGATATTTTAAATGCACCAGCGCAAAGTCTAAATCCCTGGTTGGGTATAGGATGTAGCATTTACAAGTAATACTTACGTGTTGACCCATACACAATGCACAACAACAACAAAACAAACAGCAACAAACAAACCGAAATAAAGAAAACATGGGTCATGGAAAGAAGCGCCTTCCAGTGGTGTGGCCTGAATGAATTTATAAACTTTCAAAACGTTTTTAAAATGTAACTAAACGCTCCTCAACAAAATGCTCGCGCAAGGCTTTTAAACTGGCATGCATATTTAACAATGTATAATGCATATTATTGCTTAATATCAACAAGTATAATCATATAGTTAAGTAATAAAACGGTTAAATGTTTCGGCTATTATTTATAATGGGCACAGCCATTTTGCACTATATCAGTGAATACGCCCTCTGGCGAGCCAGTGGTTACGTAATACTTAACGTGTTACATCAGCAATTAGTCTTAGAAATGGGGGGGGGGGGGGAAACATACTTGATTTTTTGCGGATGTAATAACAGTTAAACAGTTTATTATTTGCCAAAAAATATACATTTTGTAGGCATACAAACATATTTACAATAAAATAATACATTGTACACATTGCGGGGAATGGTGAGGTCTACAGGATAGACCTATTAAAAGATATCACAGTCGGTAGTAAAATACAGTAATGAAATAAATAAATACATAAATAAAAACATACTCATAATTCAAGGTTGTCTGTTCTAAGTGTGGTAGCAGTTATCAGGTATTTACACAGTTTAATTAACTCTCTTGAGTTATCAGTGGACAGTAGTTGTGTTAATTTCAGAGTTGATGGTTTATTATAATAATAAGTTTTAATATATTTATCTCTTATAGTATAGTAGAATGGACAAACTAGAACAAAGTGATATTCGTCTTCTAATACATTCATGTTGCAGAGATTACATAATATCCATCCCAGTAAGCCAGCAATAAGTATATATTATTTTTCAATATAAAATAATCCACCATTATCAAAGTGCCGAAATAACTATGTCGTTTCCGTAAATAACCCACGAATTGAAATGATAATCGGAGTGTTTTCTTAGCTAATTGGTATTTTCTTTCCGTGACCTGTACCCGCGGTTTCTGATTGGCAGGCAGACATTTAGACTGTCACCAGGTGTTGTGTCTAGCATGTCAGCACCACACAGGTCTGATTAACGAGCTACTCTCGGCCTACTGATTCCTAACTTGAACAATAATAGTTATTTTTATCCAACATTTACTGAAAAAATGCCCAATACTTACGCTGACAATTTCCGTTCACTTTGTTACATGAGGTTTCTCTACAATTTGCGCTACACGGCTTAATACAATGCGGACCCCAATATCTTTCAACACAGGCTGGATATAAACAAAGGAAGAAAGAAAGAAAGACATGAATGCGTTACAAAATGTCACTTTATAATTAATTCAGACACAAAATGGCAAATAGTATTATTATATGCTGAAAATAACTAGAACGTAGGATTATTTACTATTTGCATTCTAAACGCTAGGAACAGAACACGCGAAGAAACACTGAACGTCATCACATATAAGACCATCTGTGTAGCACAGGATATGATTACCAATAATGGTCTGGATTAATCTGAATGACATGCCGGTTTAATTGTTTAAAGACATAACATTACGAATATTTGCATGATCTATTTTCTCACAATATGAACAATAAACAAAACATACATTCATCTGGGATACCAAACCTCACTATTATGTCACCCAAATCATGTTATCTGAACCACGATGTAAGTAAATCCTTGACAACCCTAGGAAGGTTTCACTTTTTAAACGCTCAGAAATGCAGGAAGGAAGTACTAAAACATTAAATAGCGAACATATAGAATTATGGTCGGAAAATCATCAAAACCTCAAACTATTATACCGTCGCTGAAAAAGTAGAAGTATCAAACAAATATTGTATATCGGTTTCGTTGGTAGACAATACAAGCAAAGTACTGCTTTATTTCGAGAAACTGTGCATGAATAAATTAGATCGTACATCAGACAAGCGCTTTACCACTTGACAACGTCTGGCCCCCAATATGGTGGTGTTGTTGTTGTTTGTTTGGTTGTTTTTTGTTTGTTTGTTGTTGTTGTTTTTTGTGTGTGTTTTTTGTTGGAGGGGGGGGGGGGGGGGGCTCAGTCAGTTGTCTCTTTCAACAGATCTGGAATACAAATATTCACAATCATATAATTGTCGTATGTCACAACATTATAAATCAGCCGCCACGGTAATTGCGACAAATACTTTTGAAGAAAATAGCTACTTCCACATACGCTACTCGTTTTAATACGCAACACATTGACAGAAGTACAGACTTAAGTTTTGTATACCAAACATGGAGCAACGGATGGAACGAAATTTTGTTTTAATTATTTAAAGTTGTAAATATTTAACATATCTGGCTAATTCTAACGTTTTAAGCATTTACTACAGTTTTGTTATTAGGAAATGGCCATCTAAGTTTTAAGTATCAATATTCATTGTGTTTTTAATGTGTATTATGGGATTACACGGTATTTGCTTTAAGCACCTTGTAATAATTAATAAATCCAATATACAAATACAGATGTCGAAACTATAAACCTTTGGGGAAGAAATATACTTCACCCTATAGTTTGGACATCGCGTGAGGCCTGTCGTCATGAGTCTTATTCAGCATACACATGCATAATATGTGCCGTCAGCTGACACAATAAACAAATATAGTCGTCTTGCTGTATTTAAACAAACACTATTCTTTTTGCAATGTGGACCCCACAAATATAAACAAACAACAACCCATGAATAAGTTACAAAATGTCACTGTATAATTAATTATGTAGGCTACACGCAATTCAGACACAAAGAGTATAATTATATACTAAAATCAGCTAGAGTGTAGTATTCTGATTACCAATAATTGTCTGGATTAGTGTGAATGATATGCCGGTTTAATTGTTTAAAGACATACCATAACGAGTTGACGACCATTTACAATTAATAATAATAATAATAATAATAATAATAATAATAATAAACCTTACAGAAACTGCATGCATGGTCAAAGCAGTGGCTAGTCACTTTCAACTCAGATTAGTGTCAGTGTGTCTTTCTAGTTTAAACACATTTTAGTACATGCATTAAGACATTAACAATCGTTTAGTGTTAGCTCAGGTTGCGGGCCTGGTCTCCAAACCTACAAGTCAGCAGGTCCAGTCTTATTATGTCCAGGTTTCATGCAATTTGTATTATAGGATTAACGTAATGTCATAGAAGTCTGTGCACGAAGTAATCACTCGTCGAAAGCACCAATATTACAGTAATTGGTCTCCTTTATTTGGGTGTTAAAGAGCAACACAATATTCATGTCTACCCTGGTATGTACTTAATGTTTAAAAATGTAATTTCATTTCATGGCTTATCGCCTTCTGATAATGTACGTCTTGTTCAACTTAACCGTATAACTTTATTTCGAAGACAAAATTCCTAAGTCCGACGGAAATACCATTTTGTACTTAATGTCAAACATCATTCGTTTTGTCCTTAATTTCAAATATATGTCCTTAACCTTAAGGTATGCTTTAACTATTTAAACATTCCTATCCTAAGCCATATGTCATGGGCTATGATATATCTGGCTGTAGTTGGCGCACGACGAACGACACATGTTCTAGTACATGTAGATGTCTAACTACTCAGGAGTGTCCTTCTGTAAAACGCTTCTGTTACTAAAGTATATTAATGCATAAGCGTATTTTCATTCAGTACTTGCATTTATTAATTTTTAATACTTTGTTTTCATTGTTTTTATTCACTTATGCCCTGCTTTGCAGAAGACAGTCATGCGTTCTCTTGGTAAATCCTTCTCACACTAGGGTTATACAGTGGAATGTCCAACAACTGATTCAACATATAATACACACGTTGTCAATTTCGCTCGAGCTCTCTAAATAACAATTGTTTTGTTACCTATTGGATTAGTCGGTCAACTTGGTGGAGCAATATCCCAATTAACAATTAGGTTTGCACTGTATCGTTAGGCTGACCGACCGACAAATAGATACATCATAATATGTGCAAGCCTGTGGGACACTTGACTAACTGCGATTGTATCACGTTTTGCTGACGGCCCCTTTGATCTTACCCATGGTGTGACCTATAGTTAGACGATGGGCGTGTCTAACCTAATTCAAAATTTCAAACTATTTTGTGACGTCCAGGTGGCGCAGAAAAAGGGGGCGTGGCACAAGGGAGTTACCTCATACCTTTACGAGAGTTTCGTCTAGTTAGACCATTGTTTTGCGGCCGTTGAGTAACGTGTGTAATGATCGAGGGCGTAACTAGACGAAACTCTCGTAAAGGTATGAGGTAACTACTACTACGAAAACAACCAATCAGCGCGTTACATCACTCATTAATATTAGCCAGGTGACAATGTTGTCTGGAAACTAAAAATATCAGTACCCTTTTTATGCTCCACAGATTAAACTGACATGATTACACTTTGACTGTATTGTCTATCATGTGTTAACAATTCGCACGATAACCACTTGATTAGATAAACATTGCATACCAAATAGAAAAGTAAAGTGTTCTAATGATTATTTCTTTAAGAAATATGGTACATTAACAGACACAGTACCCAAAGGCTCAATACTCGGCACATTTCTCTTTTTAGTAAGTTCAAGGATATTGCTAATGAACTTAATTACTAGTATGTAACTAGATTATTCACTGATGACGCATGTCATCAAATAGCATAAAGGTTATATATTCCACTTTTAATAATAATAATATTGTTTACAATCTTATGAAACTGCATGCATGGTCAAAGCAGTGGCTAGCCATTTTCAACCCAGATTAGTGTCAGTGTATCTTCTTAGTTTAAGCACATTTTAGTGCATACATTAATAATGTTTTTGTTCTTCTTTTTTTTTTTTTTGGTATTTTTTTTGTATTTGTTTACCCCAGACAGAAAGAAGTATAGTATCTGCATTAAGAAGTTAACAGTTATTTAATATTAGCTGAGGTTGTGGGCTGACCTCCAAAACTACAATCCAGCAGGTCCAGCCTTATTAGTTCCAGGTTTCATGTAATTTGTGAAATAGAATTTATGTAATGTCGTAGATGTTTGTGCACGAAGCAATCACTCGTCAAAAGCACCAGTATTATAATAATTGTTCTCCTTTATTTGGGTGTTAAAGTGCAATAAAATATTAATTTTTACCCTGTATGTGCTTAATGTTTAAAAATGTCATTTCATTTCATGGCTTATTGGCTTCTGATAATGTACGTCTTGTTCAACAAAATTCCTAAGTCCGACGGAAATACCATTTTGTACTGAATGCCAAACATCATTCGTTTTGTCCTTAATTTGAATTATATGTCAGTAACCTTAAGGTATGCTTTAAACATTTAAACATTCCTATCCTAAGCAATATGTCATGGGCTATGATATATCTGGCTGTAGTTGGCGTACGACAAACGACACATTTCCTAGTACATGTAGATGCCTAACTACTCAGGATTGTTCTTGTGAAAGACGTTTCTGTTACTAGAGTATATGAATGTGTAAGCGTATTTTCATTCAGTACTTGCATCCATTAATTTTTAATAATTTGTTTTCATTGTTTTATTCACTTATGCCCTGCTTTGCAGAACACAGGCATGCGTTCTCTTGGCAAAACGGTTTTACACTAGGGTTATGTAGGGGAATGTTCAACAACTGCTTCAACATATAATATGTCTTATGTGTGCGCTCGAAATAATGGTGTGTTGTTGCAGATTTAGATACCATCGACATAATTCAATTATTTTAACATAATATCAGTGGTAGGTTCTCTCTTATTATTGCTAGGTTTCATGCAATTTGTATCATGCATTTTATTTAATGTCATAGAAGTATGTGCGCGAAGCAACGCCTCCTTCAAAGCACCAGTCTTCCAATAATTGTTTCCTTTATGTGTCTGTTCAAGTACGACACAGTATTAATTTATTGATCATCGACATAATTCAATGTTGTTTAACATTTGGCTTTGGCGCAATGATATAACCTTTCTACAAAATGTACTTGACCATGTACTTTCAATAGAAATTAGCCTAGAACACGCCTCTACAGTGTGTTCTAGACCTTTTTAAAAGTGTCCTGACACATTTTAACAGTTAATTAAACTAGAATTTTGTATTTACGTCTTAAAACAATTATTGGTCAATCTGCACTTGATGTTTATGGAACATACTTACTAACATTAAAATACGTACATTGACAATCCCCAGATTGTTTCTCACAGGAAGCTTCTTTACAATTCCTGCCACAATTATCGTTGCAAAAAGGACCCCAATACCCATCCATACATGCTAAATAAGATAACACACATGAACACATTGCCAATATTCCCTTAATTATGACGTGTACAACATTCCCCACATTGTTGGCGTATTAGCGGTAATTGTTTCATTTTAATGTATATTACGTTTATAGGTGGAACATGCCTTACACGATGTTTTAAACGCTTTCTATTAAGGAATACATTCAATATAGAAATATAGATGTCGAAATTGCGAAATACTGTTGAGTTAATGTAACCTCTTTATCTGCTAAACCACGCTATTATGACCACCCATGGGGCGTCATATCGATGTTGCGTATACAATTATATAAAAATAGTGATAGTACGACTACACTATTCACGTTTGATTTTCATGGCTTTGATACAACACGATCATAATACACACTTTGTCAATGTCGAGCGAGCTCTCTAAATAACAATTGCTGTGCTACCTATTGGATTAGTTGGTCGCCTTGGTGGATCAATATTCCAATTAACAATTAGGTTCGCCCTGCATCGTTAGGGTGACGAACATACAGATAGATAAATTGGAATATGTGCAAGCATGTGGGACACTTGACTAACTGCAATACGAAAACAACCAATCAGCGCATTACATCGCTCATTAACATTAACCAGGTGACAATGTTGTCTGGAAACTAAAAATATCAGTACCTTTTTTATGCTCCACAGATTAAACTAACATGATTACTCTTTGACTGTATTATCTATCATGTGTTAACAATTCGCACAAACAAAGAAATCAAATGATGAATGACTGTCCAACACTTGTGTAAACTGAAAATGCAGAACATTTGCAATCATAATATGGTCGCTTTGATGGGATCGAAATATACTAAAAATGACCAATCGTACTGACTTTACTGGTCGTAATTCGCAATAGCGGAGTCATCCTAATACCGTGGTAGGTATATCTATAAAATAATAAGGAAATATTCCGGTCTTTAAGAAAGTGGTTTTAATAGCGAAGTGGACTTAATACCGGGTGGTCACCAGGTGGCGTTTCTCTGTTTATTAAAAAGACAGCTCTCACTCCTGTTAAATGTTTCAGAAAAAAATATCTTCGCCCCATAGTTAGACTTCGCGTTAGGCCTGTTACGCATGATGTGTATTCAACATATACATACATAATTGCATATATATATACATACATTATATTATCTCCAGCGCCAGTGCGTTAATATATATGTATGTAATAGTCAAACCTGATATGCATACAGGATATAAATATTCATACACCAATACATTGTAGCCAGTGACAGGTTTCCCCACGGTTTTGTTATAAGCATTGTTTATACACACACACACACACCACACTCCGATGGTGCTTCGTATTTTAGTAATGATTTGTTTGAATCTATACAAAATGAAACGAGCGATATACCTAATGAAAATGGTGTATTACGTATTGGAGATTTTAATTCCAGGACAAATGTGCTTCTTGATTATATAATTGTTGACCAGGGAATAGCAAGCACCACCGTATTGCCAGACAATTTAATTGATTTTATAAGTGAACCTAATCGTTTGTTACTAGTTGGTTTATCTTTAAAACGAGGAAGTGAAGATACAGGTAGACCCAATAATCATTGATACAAACTTATACAATTTTGTAAAAATAATCATTTATATATTATAAATGGTAGAATGGGGAAGGAAAATCATGTTTAGGTTAAATTACGTGTAAAGGAACAAGTGTTATAGATTATGCAAATGCTTCTATTGGTGTTTGAGAAATTACTAGCGAATTTGAAGTACACGATTTCGAACCACTTTTCTCCGATGTACATAGCTCACTAACTATTTGTCTGAACATTTACACATAATCCAGCGTTTAATGAGACTGCATCGACAACAAGCAGCATGAGCCTAAACCGTGTCGACTGGACAAAAGCCAAGCCACCGATTACAGTTATGCACGGAACAGACAGACAATAGCGATCCTTGTTTCTCAACTTGACTCACTGAGTGAAACATTCTCCACAGAACTTCTTAACAACACTGTGAATAACATAAGCAAGCTACTGGTTGAAACTGTTACGGAAACGTTTGGCTACACAACCCAACACAGCAGTAATGAAACTAATGGCGGAAAACATAAGCCCTGGTTTGGTAGTCAGTGAAAATGTAAAAAATATCAAAATAGTGTATTTGTCTATAAGAAATGTCTCTATCTATTGAAAATCACAGAATATAGAAACAAGAAACATATCAGGCCATATAAATATAGCACATACATATATGTGGTTCTGTACTGTGTAGTAGACCATTGAACAGCATTAGATATTTATGTCCAATATTTTAGGAAACATATCCAATACGTACACTGACAATTGCCGTTCACTCTGTCACAGGAGGCTTCTTTACAAGCTGTGCTACACTGCTTTGTGCACGACGGGCCCCAAAAGCTGTCAGCACAGGCTGAATAAAAACAAAACAAACATGGATGCGTTACAAAATGTCATTTTATAGGTACTTATGTAGGTTACACACAATGCAAAAACAAAATGGCAACTATGATAATAATATGCCGAAGAGAGCTAGACCATAGCGAACTATTATAAAGACATTTTCTAAAAGAAATAACGTTATGGAATTTCGATAATGTACATGGTCTTGTTTATCTAAATATGGATAACAAACGAAAATGACACTTATTTGGGATACCAAACCTCGCTATTATCTCACCCAAATAATGTTATCTGTTTCACAATGGACATTAATACTTGACAGCCGTAGGGAAGTTTTTGTTTTAAATCTTGGAAATGCCATGTCATGTCATGTCATGTCATAGGGCTTTACGTGCACATTCAGAATAAGCTGTTGTAGCGCACGCCTGTACAGGACAGGAAAGATGGAGAGGTGGAGGTGGGAGAGGAGGGATCGCCTACAGTATCACCTAGGAACTGTAAAATAAGTTCGTGAAGGAAATCGAACGGATTCCATCACAAGTTGTGGTCCATATATATCATTTCGAGTTTATTTCAGATGATAGTCTGTTAATGTTTTGTTTTTGTCTGAAATCATAGAAGAACTTCAAGAAATGTTAAATTATTTCGACATATTTTGCTGGATGCAGAATATAAATATTATTACTGATAAAAACTAAAACATATATTTCTCAGTGGGGTTTTATACATGACAACCATACATGGTAGACTGGAAAGAAGCAATTAGAAATAGAAAAGGTACATTCCTCTCCATGCTGCTATCATTATCACAGGCCTGAAATGATTAGGGTTGTATTTGATTGTGCAGCAGCATAACAGGGTAAAACTGTAGATATGGCTGTTGATAAAGCTGTATGTACGGCTATGGATAAAGCGTAGATGTGGTTGTGGATAAATATGTGGATATGGCTGTGTATATCAGTTGGAGGTGGTGGTAATTGTGTTGTGGGGTTGTAGTGGTGGGAGGAAGCTTTCATGAGTTTGTGTTTTTACGAGAGGAGGTGATATTTGTTCTTGAGGTATATACTAAAGTACTAATCAAAATTATACCCAGGTGATTTTCCTGTTTTATATATTAATTATGAACATCTATGAAATAAAAATAAAAATAAAACATTAAAATATGTCGGTATTATCATGATATGTTAGGGTATTCAAACAACCAGAACATAAAAATATATTAAACGACCTGTCATAGACAGAAATATTAGAAGCATTTACAATTTTACTGCAAAACATGTGATTTGAAACAGACTATAACGCCGAGGTTGATTAGTGCTTTAATACATATATTGATGGATTGCTTGAATTACCTACCAAATATCTGCACTTCACACAGAGTAAAATATTCACTTCTCGGAACACTGAAGTTCACTATTCGTCCTGTTTTATCACATGTTATAGTAAACACTGTTGGTGGATTCGAATTATTCATCCACTGGTAACAGGGGATCCCATCAACAGAAACACTGAATCCTTTTAATCTGACCTGGTCTGAAAATAAATAAATAAATAAATAAATAAATAAATACATACATACATATATACAATAATCATAGGTTTTGGGCTACTACGTTTGGTTGCTGTGTGATTAGTAAACAGTATATTCAGATTATTATACGAGCATGTGCGTCGTACATCGTAACAAGTTTCAGGATGCTTGGATTTCCTGAGCGGGAGCGAAGGTAATACATTGAATAATGACACACCTGCATACGTTTGTACTGTAGGTATTAATGCAACACAGTATGTATGTACTGATGTATGACAGGCAGGCAAGAGTCTGCAAACGACAAGGGGAACGGTTTGCTGAAGCTTGCGTTATTCAATGTCAACCGTTTGGAGGCATACATGTGATGGTCTTGGTTTTATATACTGAAAATAATAATAATAGAAAGAAAGAAAAAATTAATAATAATAAAAATAAAACCCACACAACAAACTTCCGATTTGTACATATAGTGTTTGTTGTGTTAAAGAATTCATTGTGTAATGAAATTATATAGGTAGTATCAGTCTTCTTGTGTATTCTCAGGATTCATGAATTTTATTGATTATGTTTGCATTGTTAATCGTCGACAACGTGAAATTCAATTTGCACGTGCATGCACGGTTTGACATGTCCCTTGTAGAATTTGGTCAATTTGTTTTATTTGTCTGACATTGTTGTCAAGTGAACGAAAATGATTGAAAATTTGAAAAAAAAGAAAAAAAGAAAAACAAAAAGAAAAAAAAGAATACCCAATAATTTACGGTTACGGGCGATTGGCATGTTTGATGCTGGCATGTCGACAGAAAACGTTGCAAGGCATTTTGGGAGTTTTAGTGGAGAGATACGAAATTTTCGCCTAAGATTTCGAAAGACCAGAAGCACCAACTATTTGCCACGTCGTGGACGTCCACGTGTTACAACGCATGGTCAAGACAGCTATATCATGAACACACATTTGCGCAATCGATTCCAAACTTCCACTGCTACTGCTGCTAACACACCTGGACTTCATAATAACAGAATCAGTGGACTGTTCAAAATCGTCTGCGGGAGAACGGTTCACATGCACGTCGTCCTTACGTTGGATGCGTTTTAATTCAACGTCATCGTCTAAACGTGGTGATGACAGAGTGCGAGTCTACCGTAGGACAAATGAACGCTGTGTTGACTGTTTTGTTCTTGAACGAGATCGTTTCGGGTTGGGGGTTCTGTCATGGTCTGGGCAGTA
>JAECMU010073517.1:0-13051 GCA_016106625.1 Dracogyra subfuscus
TTTCTTTAAGTTATCTACACCAAACTCCTGAAAATATATTAATCATTGCAGTGGCACAATATTCAATTCAGTTCATAAACTACTGTAAACCGTATTAATATTGCGACGTCTTGTTTTCGCGAATGTATACCTTAGCGCATGAAAAAAGTGGTTAAAGACAGCTCACTGTAATTGTTATAAAGTTACTGTCTGTAAAGCAATATTCTGTTATCCTGCATCCAGTAATTGTGCCTGGTACGACTATAGAGGGAATTAGGCCCTACCCACCTCACATGTATTAGAATCACAACTCACAGCTTCAATTGTTACCTGTTAACACCCTTTGGTAGATAAAACAATGAACGAATAGTCGCCATCGATTGAAGTTCCATAAAACAATTAACGAGTATCGCCATCAAGGAGAGCTCGTGTATAGGCTGTGCCTGTTGAGTGAATCTTTTTGTGAATTTTATTCTCAATAAAATATTTCAAACAAAACTTTAAGCAAACTGAAAAATAGTGCGTGCGTATTACTTTCGTGACATAAGGTTGGACGCGAACGACGCAAAATTTATACGCACGCATTTTTTTCACAGTTTACAGTATTAAAGGGACAGACCCTAGTTTTTAAACACTATGTACAGCATATTTTTCACTGTTAGAGCCATTTATGATCACTGAAATCAAAGATTACTTATATTGTATTCTTTAGATTATCCATCTCCATAGAACTGAAGTGTTTCTGGTCATCCTGGTGTTTGTAGTACCAAAAATAGCATTTTTAAAAACACACATGCGGCATAGAAGTAGCGGTTTATTGATTCCTGTTCTAGTCTATTTTGAAGGATATTTCCTGTTTTAATGTCACAGACTCTTCTTTTCACTCTATTTAGTGTCCATTTTTTACTGGTTAAAACTAGGGTCTGCACTTTTAAATTTAGTATGCAAAGTATTAAAGGGACATTTCTGAGTTTTCTGCATTGTAAGATGTTTCCGACTAATAAAATATTTCTATGATTAAACTTAAAAGTAAAATATATTTTCTTGTTTAGAATATCAGAATCTGTATATTCAATGTGTTTCTGGTCGTCTTAATATTTTTGTAAGAAGCCCAAACTGTATTTCGTCTTCAAATAATTGTGTACGTACGAAAAAATATATTTTAGGAAATAAAACAAAATTTAACCCAGTACAAATATTAGAACAATCAGAAACATGTTTAATATACAGCCACTAATATTTTATGCAGGAAAATATATCTGATATATAAATACAATTGTTAAAAAGTCGCTGTTAGTCGACAACATCTTAAACATTGCAGCAAACTCAGGATTGTCCCTTTAATTAAATTCAGTTAGTGCTGTATTGCTTAAATGTTCTGGGTTTTGTTCAGTGTGTATAGTATTTTTTCTCTATATAAAATATTGATGAAATTCAGTTTGTGCAGTGTTCTTTCAGATCAGTCTGTACAATATTTAATTATTACTTAATAAATATACATGTAGTTAGCAAATTATTTCTTAAATTCAGTCTTCTACAGCATCAGTAAACATCAGTCTGTACAGCTTTGACAAAATTCAGTTATGTACACAGATATAAAATTCAGTGTGACTAATAACAAAATCAGTCTATAAAATGTTTAATTCAGTCTCTACAGTATTGATTACAGTATTGAGTCTATATAATATTGATTAAATTCACTGTGTACAGTATTAAATTATGTCTGTATAGTATTAAATTCAGTTTGTACACTATTACATTATGTCTGTATAGTATTAAATTCAATTTGTACACTAATAAATTCTGTCTGTACAGTATTAAATTCAGTTTGTACAGTATTAAATTGAACTGGTCTGTACAGTATTAAATTCAGTTTGTACAGTATTAAATTGAATTGGTGTCTGTATAGTATTAAACTCAGTCAATCTATATTCTATTTGTAAAGCATTAAAGTGTCTGTACAGTATTGAAATCGGTTTACAATGTACATGTACAGTATTAAATTTAGTCTGTACAGCATTATACTCAATCTGTACAACATTACACTCAATCTGTACAACATTACACTCAATCTGTACAACACTGTATTAAATCTGTACAGATTTAAAGTGTCTGTACAATATTGAATTCAGTCTGTACAGTAATAAATTCTGACAGTATTAAATTATGTCTGTATAGTATTAAAGTCAGTATGTACAGTTTTATGTTCTGTTTGTACAACAAAAAACTTTGTCTATACAGTTATAAATTATCTGTACTGTATTAAATTCAGTCTGTACAGTATTAAATTCAATCTTACAGTATTAAATTCAATCTATACAGTATTAAATTCAATCTATACAGTATTAAATTCAATCTATTATATACAGTATTAAATTCAGTTTGTTCAGTATTTTATTCTGACTGTACATTATTACATTAGTCTGTACATCACTAAATGCTATCTGTACAGTAACTTTCTGTACTCAAACCTGTAGAATGTTGAGGTTGTATGCAGCATGCCCCTTGAAGCAGAGTCGTGCAATAAAGAATTCGATGTTGGTGAAAACAATACCAAGATGAATAATGGCACGGGCTTCGTCATGAATGTTCAGAATCACTTCTCCACTTAACGGTTCTGAAACAGATGAAAATACTGGCTGAAAAATCTAACTTCTCCATTTAACGGTTCTGTAACAGATGAAAATACTGGCTGAAAAATCTAAATTAAAGGTGCAATCTCAAATATATTTTTAATAGTTAGAGGTTAATTTTATAATGAAGGAAAGTCAGAACCAGGTGAAACAATCAACAGAAAAACCCTCTGAACTGGACACCCTTGAGATCAAGTAAAATGTCCGGTGTAGAGAGTTTTGTATTCATTTTAAAAAAAATGTTCATGAAAAATATCCATTTTGGGGGGAATTCCAAGTTTACAGAGGGTTTGGTTTTGAGAGATTTCACTGTATATACAAATTAAAAACAAATCTACAGAAAAAACATCTGAACCAGGACCTTAGTTATTATTCATTACAAATTTGTAAATGATTTTGCCACAGGCAAAATGATCACCAACGTTAATGTTGTGCCTGCAACAAAAAACCCCAACAAAACAAACTAATCCCTTCAACTAATAGCAAAATCTTTAATACGGACATCAGTAAAGTTCCACGACCTATGGCAATTCATGTCGCAACTATGGCAATTGTTGTTCTTGTTGTGCCGTTCTTACATTTGATCCCTGTATCAAGAATTCCTCAATTTAGTGATCATGACATACTGGCCCAAAGCACCAAATTTCACATATAGTTGTGGTTTATGACAGTACAAATGTTTTAAGAGGATCTACATGATTTTAAAGGTCAAGGTCAAATCAATGTCAAATGTCAAATTTAGAAAAGCTGTTTCAAAGTTTTAGTATTAGGCATATATTTACCCTAAAACCTGTATAAAATGATTAAGAGGTGGCTTCTCCTATTTAGACATCAAGGTCTGGTCAAGGTCAAAGGTCAAACTAAAATAGTAATTTAAGAAATAAACCCTTACTAAACTTGGAATAATTAAACTAATACCTTGATTGCCAAACCCTTCCTAGTTTTTTTGTGGTTTTTGCATGTTTAAAAGGTGCTAATTGAGGATCCGGAGAATACAAACTTGGCACCCTTGAACATTTTGAAATATGCAAGATGGTGTCCAAGATAACTGTCAAAACATAACTAGCAATATAACAGATATATTGTCACCTATGACAAACTGTTGATGTCTATTACCAGCTTTTAGGGGAACAAGTAATTAATTTTGAAAAAAGTTCAGCTAATCATGACATTGCAACATCATTAAAATACAAGATCGCCACCTCAATACTAGTCAGAACAAGGAAATTGTAATTTATTGCATTTTACATCAACTAGGGACAGATTTTGATGTTAGTGATGATGTTTTTAGTGTCAAAAAAATCATTTATAACAGTTTTAATTTGACCTTCATCTTGGAACAACCTTGACCTTTAACAGTGGATAGCCGCATCTCAGATATTCTTTATGATCTTAAAATACAATTGTGCCCAGTTTAGTGCTTTAACTGTGCTTTTATTGACATTGTCTAATTTGACCTCTGATCTTGACCTCTAAAATTGGGTAGTCTCAAATTAATTGTATGGTCCTAGGCTACAACTGTGCCAGGTTTGGTGCTTTGGGCCAACGTGTCACAATATCACCAAAATTTGGACTTAAGCCACTGGACTAATTGTAATAGGGATAATATAAAACAAGATTTTTATCAGCATTTGTCTAAAGATTTCTACATTGATGTTGAAGTCAGTCACACTATAAATCTTATAAGTTGTATTAATTTTGGGCTGCCATCTGTAAATGCGTCTCAATTTCTAAAAAAAATTCCAAATTAAAATTAGTTTTCACTTGAAAAACTGTTGTAAAGGTGGGGGAGGCAACATAATTTTAAAAAGAGCATATCAGTTTGAAGCCCAATAGCCAATGATTAATAGATCAATGGGCTCTAGTGGTGCCATTAAACTTTAACTGTATATGATGAATTTTTAAAAACTAAATCATCATTAAAAAGTACACTTCAAACAGGTGGGGGTGGGGGTGGGAGGTTATGGGACCCCTGTGTGATCTACTTACGAATATCCAGCTTCAAAAAGTTGTTAACAAGCACTTCTAAAGATGCCCCAAGTTTTTCACTTCCAAGAACTTTGGCCCAGTTGACGCTTGGAGAGCGGAGTTCAAAATTCAGTGCATCCAGAAAGCTGCGTCTTTGACGGTTGTGGACTGAAAGGTCATATACACCAACATCTCCCGAGTCAGCATAAAATACAGAACCATTTTGTGATCTATGAAAGGAAACAATAGGTCATATATACACACTAACACAGTCTGCCGAGTCAGCATGAAATACAGAACCATTTTGTGATCTATGAAAGGAAACAACAGGTCATATGTACACAGTCTGCCGAGTCAGCATAAAATACAGAACCATTTTGTGATCTATGAAAGGAAATAACTGGTCACATACACAAACGTCTGCCGAGTCAGCATAAAATACAGAACCATTTTGTGATCTATGAAAGGAAACAATAGGTCATATATACACACTAATACAGTCTGCCGAGTCAGCATGAAATACAGAACCATTTTGTGATATATGAAAGGAAACAATAGGTTATATATACACAGTATGCCATGTCAGCATGAAATACAGAACCATTGTCTGATCTATGAAAGGAAATAACAGGTCATATATACACACTAACAGTCTGCCGAGTCAGCATAAAATAGAGAACCATTTCCTGATCTATGAAAGGAAACAATAGATCATATATACACCAACGTCTATCGAGTCAGCATAAAATACGGAACCATTTTCTGATCTATTAAGTTGAAGTTCGTTTTGTTTAACGACACCACTAGAGGACATTGTTTTATTAATCTTTAGCTATTGGAAGCCAAACATTTGGTAATTTTGACCTGTATAGTCTTAGAGAGGAAACCCGCTACATTTTTCCACTAGTAGCAAGGGATCTTTTATATGCACCATCCCACAGATAGGATAGAACATACCACAGCCTTTGATATACCAGTCATGGTGCATTGGCTGAAAGGAGGAAAAGCCCAATGGGGATTGATCATAGATTCTGCATCATGAATGAATGAATGTTTAACGACACCCCAGCATGAAAAACACATCGGCCATTGGGTGTCACACTATGGTAATGGGCTACACATTAAATGGTGAATCACATCAATATAAAAATTCAACAGGTAAATAAAACCACAGTGAAAAGGACTGTGCAAAAAATACAAATATCACAGATAAATCAATTTAAAATTTAGAATAAAAGTCAGTATCACAAAGAAATTGTAATAAACGTTCTGGATGGAATCAAAATGATTCCATCACAGATCGTGTACCAAATATATCTTTTCGAGTCTCTTTAAGATGGGTACACTCCACCAAAATGTGGCGAACCGTCAGAGTACACTGACAGCGCTCACACTGAGGTGGAGGATCTTTCTTCAAGATAAATGAATGGGTCAAATATGTATAACTCATGCGGGCACAACACAAGACAACTTCATCCTTTCTGCACTGTCTATAGGAGGACTGCCACTCTCCCAAGACTGGCTTGATGACATGAAGCTTGTTCGCAAGCGCACCGTCCCAATCATGTTGTCAAGTCAAAAAGATAAATTGGTTAATACTATATTTAAAATCAGTATAAGGTACACCAACTCTGGCATGAGGCAAATCCAAAGCAGACATGGCAGCAGAGATTCTGCATCAAGCGATCACTTTACCACTGGGCTATAGCCTGCCTTTACATACACAGGAAAGTAGATTAATCTATAAATTTTAATATTGGTATTGGTGATTAAATGCTGAGATTGGGCCTTGTTTTTGTTTAAATAATCTTTAAAGAAGTCTTCTTTTTTCGTATAAAAAATATTTCAAAAATATATTTTTTTCTCAAAAACTAAAATTCGTAAAAATTAGCTACACAATTATATGCTACAAGACTGACAACATAACATTATATTGAAGCATCAATGAATTTCCCTAAAATGAAAACAACAAATGTATATCAGTGTAATATACCGGCTCCGTGTCTGAAGTTATAATTAGCCAATTATAAGTTACATGTATGTATGAGGCTGACAAGATGGCATGGTACTGAAGCATCAATGAGTTTCCCTAAAATTAAAATAATATTTTGTATATTGTGTAATATATATCTGCTCTGTGTCTGAAGGGGTGCTATCTATTTGTAATATGGAAAATATCAACCGAGTCTATGTTAATCGGTATTTGTCGAGGCTCTGACGAGACAAATACCGATTAACTAGACGAGGTTGACATTTTACATATTAAAAAATACGAGTAGCAAATTCTATTTATCCTATAACACTTCTAAAATAACATTCTAATTACTTTTCTAGTAAATCACAGTACTAAAGTTGCCGCCATCAATAATATGACGTCATCACGATTAGCGCAGATTAGTTTGACGTCACGCATTTTCAACAAATCTTTGAAAACGTTACGCTCAGGTACACGGGTCTTGTTGGCGTGTAAGCAAAGGACCCATTTACCGCAACACATAACCTAGAGACCTTACAAATTTGCATACCATTATTAACCGGCGGGTTAATAAAGTAAATTATCACATGAGTTTATGACATGGATATCATGGGTAACTTATAGGATAAATACCCGCTATATGTCTGAAGGGGTGCTATCATTGATGCCATTGGGTGGGCCTTGTACTGCAGCATGGCCGCAAACCGCACTTTCTCATCCTCATCATACAGGGCTGTTTTCAGAATCACATTCAGTGCCTAGAAGAAAAATACAGCTCTGAATATTTTTGCATATATATTTTTACTTTTACGATCTAATATCCCCCGCCTGCTACCAATCTTGATCGGACTGCTCCCTTGCACCTGCCAGTGCAGGCGGTCCCTCCTCCCCCCCCCCCCCCATATTTCTGTCTTGGACGAAAGAGCTTGTCAAGAGCTTGTGTGCTACAACAGCTTGCTCTGATTGTGCATGTTAAACCCTATGACCTGACCTGACCTGACCTAATATACGATGAGTGCGTCGTGAAATAAACCATTTCTTTCCTGCCTTCCTAATATAAGCATTATTTATTTATTCTAGGGTGTCGTTAAACATTCATTTATGCATATATTTTTACTACTTGGTGTAAAATGAAGGAAGGAAATGTTTTATTTAACGACACACTGTTGTCAGATATAGGGTTAAGAACCACATGATGCGGTGTCAGACATATGGTTAAGGACCACACAGATATCAAGGGTAGAAACCATCTGTTGCCACTTCATAAGCTACTCTTTTCGATTAGCAGCAAGGGTTATTGTATATGCACCATCACACAGACAGAATAGCACATACTTGCCATGGCCTTTGTTACACCAGTTGTGAAACACTGGCTGCAATGGGAAACAGCCCAATGGGCCCGACGGGAATTGATCCTAGATCCTAAATCCAGGATAGTACATACCACCACCTGCTGGAACGGGAAATATCCCAATGGGTCCTAAAACAACAGACCTGTCAACTCTTCCGATTTACGAGGGAGTCTCCCGCTTTTTTAACCTTTCTTCCGATCTCCCGACAAAACAATAAATCTCCCGACAAAACAATAAATCTCCCGATAAAATAAATAAAAATTAACAACATTTTTTTGTCACCGTCACTTTTCCGAAAACAAAATAAAGGGAAATAATTCTAAAAGGATAATCACGGAAATTCACGAAAAAGCACATGGAGTTTATAAAATGACTTTATTATGTTTGTTTGCCGCTAATTCAACACTGCCAATAGGCTGTGTATTGATATTCAGTGTTGCCATATCAAAATACCTAACCAGTTTAGGTATAATAACATGTCTGAATTGTAAAACGTCTTCCCACAGGATTACATAATACAACTATGATGAATCCGAACTGCCAGTCTTTGACTCGAGTTGACAGCGATACACACAATGCATGTTAAAATCACATGTCACAGCAAGACAACCAAAAGACCAATTAGCTGTATAAAAAATACATGTCAGTTAATTTTGTATGTTCGTGCAGTAAAATGTTGGTTATAGGTACACTTCAAGAAATTATTTTTGTACTTGTAATTAAAAAAAAAAAAGTTCTTTGACATTGACATAAAGTTATTCACAGAAATGGGTATAATTCCGGTATATTTCACACGATGTCCGTAATGAGGTTTTACTTGTGATTAATGAAAGTACAATGTTTATTGCATCATTATAATGATTTTAAATAAGTACCACGCCACTGTTCCTCATTATAGCAAAAACTGATTATTAATTTATAAGATTTATATAAATTTGTATTTATAGTGCTTAGGTACACTAACCACAAATGATAATGTAATGGAACCTGTAAGGCTGTAAGTGTAATACCATAAATGTATTAATTTTTATTTTTTTATTTCTTGTTCAGGTTCTTAAATTTTTTGGATAAATTTTTTAAAATATTTTTAAAATATGTATTAAATCATAATATTTGACCTTAAAAATATATTTTTTTTTTTTTATTTAATTTTTTTTTTTTTTTTTAATGCCAAGATATAATATGACCTTATATAGTATTCATATAACTTGTTGTAATAATTTTTTTTTTTACATCTTGCGATTTTGGGGTTAAATTGTGTGAATTTAAAAATCTCCTGCTTTTTGACAAAATCTCCTGCTTTCTGTGACTAAAGGTTGACAGGTCTGAACAACCATGCATCAAGCGAGTGCTTTACCAACGAGTTACATCCCACCTATATGGTGTAGAAAGTCTAACTACAGTGTATATAACCTGTCCAGTCTTCACCATGAGCAAAATCAAAGTGACCTGAATATCAATGGAAGTTTCAAATAATAAAAAGTAAATTTATTAGAAGACTTTTATCTTTTTTTTTTTAAACGACACCACCAGAGAACATTGATTTATTAATTGTTAAGTTATTGGATGTCAAACATATGGTCATTTTGACAGTCATAGAGAGGAAACTCACTACAGTTTTTGATTAGTAGCAAGGGATCTTTGATATATGCACTATACCACAGACAGGATAGCACGTACAAAGTAAGCTCTTTAATATACCAGTCGTGGTGCACTGGCTGGAATGAGATATTTTTTATTTATTTTTATTTTTTTGTTTAACGACGCACTCAACACATTATAATTACGGTTATATCGGCGTCGGACATATGGTTATGTCGAGAAAAAACCCAGTGGTTAGCTGATGGGGATTGATCCTAGCCCGACCGTGCATCAGGCGGGCACTGTACCACTGGGCTATGCTGCCCGCGGAATGAGATATAACCCAATGGATACATGTATATCCCAGACTGACCATGCATCAAGCAAGCACTATAATGTTATGCTGACAATAAATTTAAAAAAAAGCCCAGAAGACAAGCACCCACACAATATTTGTTTGTTAGCCGGATAATAGCTACCAACTTACTCTTTGATGGTGATACTGTCTCATTGCATGAATACCAGCACGTTTCACCCAATTAGAGTTGGTTGAATTCACATGTGACTCAATGTAGACAAATGATTGGTCAAGGCCTGCATTGCCCACAGCCTCAAGTAAGATTACTTTCCATTGGTCTGCATCCCTCATTTCGTCTTCATTCATGGTGGATCGTTTCTTGCGGAACTGCCATGGATCTATACATAAATAACAAGCATTCAGAGTGTATTGTTAAAGCAATCAATGTCCCCATGCATGCAACAGGGCCTAACACATTTTTTTATCTCCTAAATTTAAGGGACATAACTTTGCAAAATAATTGGTAACTCACCATGAAAGTTATCCTTGATCTGTAACAGTACATGATAAAGCTATATACTAACTTTTATCTCCATATCTTTACAGGCAATGCGCGGGCAACATGGCCCAGTGGTACAGTGCCCACCTGATGCGCGGTCGGTCTAGGATCGATCCCCGTCAGCTAACCACAGGTTTTTTTTCTCTCGACATAACCATATGTCCAACGCCGATATAACCGTAATTATGTGTTGAGTGCGTCATTAATTTTTTACCTCCCAAGTTGAAGGGCTATAACTGTTAAAATGAATAAATCACTATAAAATTGATATTTTGTCTGTAACAGTACATCAAAAAGCTACACACAAAATTTCAGCTCAATATCTCAAGGCATTTTGAGCAAAACATCCAGAAATTTACTATATGTGGGATGGATGGACAGACAGACAGACATGCACTGTCCCATTGCAGAACAGGACATATCATGGTCTTTAATATACCACTCATGTGGCATGGTGAAAAAAACAATCAGAAAATGGATCCACTGAGGTGGTTTGATCCTACAACACCCTACAACACAAGCACCTCGAGTGAGCACCCTACCAGCTGAGCTGGATCCCTCATCCAGTGTTTGTCTTAAATGCCCCTCACCATATCTATACATGTCAAATAAGAATGAATGAATGTTTAACGATCGACACCCCAGCATGAAAAATACATTGGCTATTGGGTGTCAAACTATGGTAATTAAAATAAATAAAGTGATGATAAACATCAGTATAAAAATTCAAGGTTTAAACAAAAACAGTGTAAAGAACTGTACAAAACACAAATATCACAGAAGTTTACGGATACTGAATTTTACTCTAAACTTCAATTTTGTGCTGTATTGGCCATTCTCAAAGAGACTGTTACACCACTGCAACACGGTGAGGTTGTAGCATGCGCAACGGGTCAGATAAGAATTCCTTTCCAAATAAGAGATCAGCTATAACTGAACAATGTGGTGAGGTGTCAAACACTTGGGGCAGATCAAGAATTGTGTAATGGAGGGCTCACAAAGTTCTAAAAAATGGGCAATTTTAGTTTTTTAAAGGTAATTAAGACGAGCAAGATCTCAAATGAAACTAAATCTGTAGGGGTTTCGAAAGCATGCTCCTCAGAAACTTATAAAATAAAGTTGCTCAGACACATGTTTTCAGGGCAGTTTAGTCTTTTATATTGTGGATGAATTTTTAAAATTAAAAAGTCATAAAAGAGGGTAAATAAAATTGCCTTTCCTATTAAACTAACCATTAAAAAAACCCACTAGAGCACACTGATTTATTAATCATTGGCTATTGGATGTCAAACATGGTATCTTTGACATATAGTCTTAGAGAGGAAACCTGCTATATTTGATCTTTTATATGCACTATCCCAAAGACAGGATAAACTGACCATGAAATCCGAGCCATGTGTGTAACTTGTTGACAATCCTGAGAGCTTGGTCTTCCATTCCACTGGCCTGGAGCTTTCCTCCAACCGCACCAAGAGTCAGTATAGTGCTGTGGTATGAGACACCATCATGTAGCTCGCGGGGAAATCCATCTGGGTTGAAAACCAAGTCTTCCAATTTTGTTATCACCTCCTGAAATGTAAACACATTTGTTGTAATACTTCATAGTTTATAGGGAAATCCATATGGATTGAAAACCAAGTCTTCCAGTTTTAATATGACCTCTTGAAATGTAAGCACATTTGTTGCATTACTTTATAGTTTACAGGGAAATCCATCTGGATTGTAAACCAAGTCTTCCAGTTTTGTTATCACCTCCTGAAATGTAAGCACATTTGTTAAATACTTTTTTAACTTTTGAAAAGTGATAATAAAAGTGTATTCTTAATTGCTTTCTAGAAGTGCTGAAAAGTCATTGGTATCTTACCAAAAAGGATGAAATTTTCTCTGAATCTTACCAGAACTGCTGGTACATGATTGTATATTACTAGAAGTTGTGATATAATCTTTGTATATGAGAAGTGCTGGTATATGAATATTAATAGAAGTAGTGAAATAGCCTTGGTATTTCATGAGAAGTGCTGGTACATTACCGTATTTTGCGGAGTATATAACGCACCCTTGTATAATCCGCACCCCTGTTTTTACACATTTTTGAGGATCCATTCATATATAAGACGCACCGTTTTATAAGCCGCAGATATAAACAAAGCCGTGTCAAAGGCCATGCAAACAAATGTAGGTCAAACACCGCGTGCGATCTGCTGGATGAGCGTAATAGATTTATGTTTTGACTTTTGATGTTCACTTATTCTGTACCAGTAATACGTAGTTCCAAATAAAAGTACTGGTACAATTTATTGTTCCCATATTTACAGTCATCTTGAGTAAAAATGTGGATTTTAAACAAGCAGTCTGTAAAACCACCGGTCACGCATGCGCAGTTCCCATATTTACAGTCTTCTTGTGAAAAAACTTGTGCGTTTTAAACAAGCAGTCTGTAAAGCGCATTTTTTAGTAACCGTGACAAAGGTTACGAAAATATTTGAGTGGGGGCATAAATGTCTGCACGCGCTTCCGATTTCTCAAATGATCGCACCCTGATTAAATTTCTAAAGTGATACTTACAAAACCAAATAAATAAATTATATAACAAATAGTATTTCTTAAGACCAAAAAGGTCCGTGTTTTAGCGGGTGATGTCTTGCATGCCCCAGTTACGCGGGAGCATTATTACTAAAACAACTGTATTTCGTTTCCGGTAGGTGC
>JAECMU010073520.1:2035-22113 GCA_016106625.1 Dracogyra subfuscus
AATGGGCAGAATTTTGAAAATAGCAATTAGTAAAATATGTTAATAGAATTTAAAAAAAAAGAAAGAGTTACAAGCTAAAAATAAATAGAATTGACTGCTCAGTCGAATATTTATATAATTTGGAGCATTTTTAGGACAGTCCAAAAATAAATAAGAGAAAGAAGAGAGGATCGGACAATTTAATAACATTAAAAAAAGAAAGAAGTAATTTCGACATAAACTTTTGAACGAAGGTCTAAAACTTTAAAGTCCGATCTACATGTCCTCATTAAGGCCGTTAGGGTACACAGCTTGTAGGGATGAGATGGGTTGCATCTCGTCAAGAAAGCCCCTAGATTGACAGTAGATATTGAAGGTGTAGTGCTGTGCTAAAATACAGATCTTGAGTAGCCAAATCCATCTGAACGAGAGAGAATCAGACTAGGGTCTAGTCCAGTCGTCATGGGTTGGTATAGTGGTGCGGAAGGGCCCGACTCGGAAGATACAAGATGGTATCAATAAAACAAAGTAAAGTCTAGAAAAGAGTAGTAGGGGCCGACCCAGCTTCCTATTTCTTCTTAGAGTAGGGCGGTCAATCTTCAGTGCTGCTAGAACAGGCTCGGACATGTAGAGACCAAACGCGAACAATTGTTCGCAATGTTCTGTAACAATATCCATCCTAGTAAACCACTATTATGTATATACATGTGTTATTTTTTAATACAAAATACCACCATTGTCAAAGTGTCGAAAAAACTATCATGTTTTGTCCCTACATTAACACACTTAATGAAATGATAATGGAGTGTTTTCTTAGTTAATTGTGGGGTTTTTTTTTCTATGGTCTGTACCTGTGATTCCTGATTGACAAATGTGTATTTGGAAAGTAACCAAGTCACGGTAATTAATTGCCACTGTCTAGACATAAAAAAATACAGGCCAGTTTTATTTATATCACATGGTACTGTAAAATAGTAATGGACATTAGCCATCCTGCTTTATTACTGTAAATAATTCTATAAAATCCTTAAGACTTTCCCCATCTAAAAGAAAGAAATGCTTTATTTAACAATGCACTCAACACATTTTATTTTACGGTTATATGGCATCAGAGTGTTAAGGACCACACAGATTTCGAGAGGAAACCCACTGTCGCCACTTCATGAACTATTCTTATGTCAATTAACAGCAAGGGATCTTTTATTTTCGCTTCCCACAGGCAGGATAGCACAAACCATGTAATGAATCACTGGTCGGTGCAGGTGGTTTACATCTACCCACTGAGCCTTGCAGAGCACTCTCAGGGTTTGGAGTCGCTATCTGGATGAAAAATCCCATGCCTCAACTGGGATCCGAACCCAGTACCTACCAGCCTGTAGTCTGATAGCCTAACCACAATGCCACCATTCCCAGTCTAAAATCACACAACTGACCAATTATGTAGTCCCACAGAAAAGAAAATTATCAATGGGTATCGTGAGTGGTCGTTTCTGCTGCAATAACAATAGGCCTAATGATATGCATTTTTTCTTTGGATTTTTAACAGAGAAAAATACTATAATTCCATTTCGTTTTATTTTAGTGAAATAGTTTATTATACTATCAAATCAGGTTCATAAAAGTGAAGCACCTTGTTATAAACTGGAGTGTTTGTTTACACTGTGCATACAGGACTTGGTCAGAGCGGACGTCACTTCGCCCCAAACTATAGTACAGGACATCCGACGACATGCAACTGTAAACAAAATGTGTTGAGCGTGCCATTAAATAAACCATTTCATTCCTTTTTTAGCACCAGATGCCACAAAAACAAAACAAAATTGCTGCCTCCAGTTAGCAGGAATAATTAAGTTTTTTTAAATTAAACTCTAAAATTACACATTTTTCATTTCTTAAAGTGTCAGTATGTGTTGCTGGTCCGGTGTAACAGCCCAAAATATACCCCCCCCCCCCCCCCCAAACTATACCCGGGTTTAAAGTGGGCTAGCCTGTTTTATACCCCTAACCCTCATTTTTTATAACTAACATGTATACAAAATAAATAAATATTAAATGCTTTAAAAGAAAAGCAACTATTGCTTTCATAAAAATAAAAAACTATCACAGAGTAGTCATTTTAGAAGATATTTTGATATTATCTAGCCCAAAATATATTAATAATGATGGAAAAAACCCACTGGACACTGAAATACAGGGTATATTCTGGGCTAGTCCAGAGATATATATTTTGGGCTATTTAACTGGGTATGCATCTTTCCAACATATAAAGCTCATGTTTGAGTTTACTTCCTTTTAAGAATTGAGGACATGTAAAAAAATAAGACTAATGTACTTGTGTCCATTAAATAATATATAAAAAAAAAAATTTAAATTCCATATCATATTATGGCTACTCAATAGGCAAATATATTCTGTTCAGAAAAGATAAAACGTAAAATCCGTTCCAGGTTTCAATGTTTTATTACCTTCTTGTACATGGTGTTGCATATGTGCCACGTACAAGAGTAAATCCATTTATGCATTTTACATATATTAACTGGCAACCATCTCAATCGTGCACATCCAGCATATAGAAGCACCACATTAATTTTTCTATAACAAGCACTCCGTTAAAACAGCAATATCTAATAAGGGATCACATGTGCTCTGATAAAATCACAGTTATCAACATCTCACGCTGTGACATGCTGACAAAATTGCAATAATTACACATTGGCTAATTCAGAATAAAATAGTGTTTAGCTAGGCTATATTTTATAGGGTTGTTTTTTCCTTCTTTCCTTGGTATTTACCACAATGAATTTGGTTTCTGAATATGAATATGTCTACATTTAAATAAATATTTTCAGCCTTAATATAACTATTGAGCAGAGTCAAAATAAATAATTTCTTCATGGATGACCATTTGATTTGGTAGTGTCATCATGCTGTCATTAAACCCTGTGTTAACAAGTAATTTCACCAGTAAATATTCACTATCTGCATAAATACATCAACTATTATTTGAGCATAAGCCAATGTGTTTCATTTTGGTTTTATACTGACACATTTGAGCACGACTGCAATTAAACTATGTATGTTTAGTTGGCATTGAAATAATTATACTATGTAATAAATATCTATGTAAAGCACAATACAAAATAGCAGGTATTTTACATGGTCGTTATACAAGTGTCAGTAAAAACACATTTGGTTATTTCCAAGCAGAAGGTATTGTTCTTCCATCACAATAAATATAAAAGGTTTTATTCAAATGTCTGTATCAACTAATGTCATAAGATTAGCTAAAACAGACAATCCTCTTCAGAAACACATGGTTGAAAATGTTATTACGCTTACAGAAGGTTTTTTTCAATAATAGCCTAATAGTCCACTTGTAAATGAAAACTACTACCGAATTAATTAAGCACCATGTGATTTGGTTAGGAACCAATAAATGTGGAAGGTCTTTCTGCACTAGAATAAATCTCCAATAAGCCTTTATTCCACTTGTAAACATACATACTGAAAACAGGATACAGCGTAAGTAAACCGCTATTTACCCAGCAAATATATTTTTATTTAATTTAGTCAAATCAATTTGTTTTATTGGCCTACATCTTTTGCTTGTCAATAGTCATCACACAACAATTCATGTTAGCAACAATCCTGGCAGGAGTGGTTCCCCTTTCCTGAATTAAAAAACTGTTAACCTTTAGTTACTTTTGGTCTATTATTTCAGTTGTAATATATGAAACACCAACATGATATAATTATCAAAAGAAAACACTTTGTATACTAAGTAATATTATGCAAATTGATAAAACATGAGAAGTTGGCTTGTTTTTATTTTAAAATCAATTCATATACAAGGATTTACCACCTGAATGCTTTAAATGAATGCGACTAATTCTATACTCTACTATAGTATTAAATTAGTTTTATGGAAAAAAATCAAGCATGCACATCATTTGTTATTTAAACTATTAATATTCGGACACAAACTTTACATTTTTGTATTTATTATAATGCCAGACAATGGACATATAACACTGAAAAGATATTACACATTTAATCACTTCATAGATATAAGGAATTTGGACTGCTATACCGAATCAACTATTTTTCCATTACTTTTCCAATTGCACATCCTCTTTTTTTATATCCTTTTGTATTTCAGCTTGAACAAATATGTTGATGGTAACATCACATACACATAAGCACATTGGTGTACGGCTAGTTGACAGTTACACATTTGTCTCTGTAAGCACTAATCTTGTAGTTTGGTTTTAATTTCATCATTTGGTGATCCCAATGTCTAAAAGATTATTTGGTTTTGTTTTTATTGTTGGTTATTTAGATCACAATACCACAGAAAACAATTCTGTTTAGCACATCTGAGACAAAACAACGGACATCATCCTAATCATGATCTTTGCAAATCATGAGATTCCATCACCAGTTAACAATTGCATAACCAGGGTTTAAGCCGTCATTCACCAAATTACCAAAATTTAATTTGGCTAACACATTTCCTCACTATATATTCAGGGTTCAAACTTAATGGTTGTCCTATCGCCCCTGGTGACTGAAAACGACGATGGGCGACTGAAAACCCACAGTAAGGTTGCCCTCCTGGCGACCGATATAAAAAATATATATTTTTTTAGAAAATATTAGTCGGGCAAGTGAAAATAGAACCTGGCAAGTGAAAGTGCCATCACCACTTGCCTGGATGGCAACTCAAAAAAAAAAAGTTAAGCGCAGACACTGTATATTCAAAAATTAATTTGTAAATAAAATAAGGCCTAAAGAAAAATAGTGCATTCGGGAACCCAATTCTACCTACAAAAAAAAGAAAAAGGACCAGCTCTAATTTTAAATCTGTTATTTTTATTTTTTAATATGTAGGTGAAAAAAATAAATATGGAACATCCCATAGGGATGAATGCAGCAAAAAAAAAAAAAGAGAAGAAAAACCAAAAGCCAACTTACTATACATATTTCTCTTGGGATGCATTTTCCTAGAAACACATTTTTTTTAAAGGTCTCAATACAAATAAAAACCTACATTTTGGCATATTTTGTTTGATAAAATGAGACAAATTTATCTGACCAAAGATGCCGATTTGGAAGTCCAGCTTAAACCCTGCATAGGCTTAGCACACACTCACAAACTGTAGAACACTCCTGCACAAGCTTAACGACTACCAACATGTTTTCAAACATTGGCCATAATAGTAGTTAAGAGTTCAGTATCAAAAGTGATGCATAAAAATGTTTCTGAAATGAAAACTATCACAATGCTTTTTTTTTAATATATATATATATATATATGTATATATATATTTATAATATATTGTATATACATGTATGAACACACAAATACCATTCAGATTTGTCACAAGAAATCTTCCCGTTGTTATTAACAGTTACTCTACTAAAATGGATGACATACAATGGTACGTTATGACATTTACAATGCAACTGTTCCAATCAATTTTTTCTTTTCTTTTCCAGGAATATACATAGCCAAATATTTCACAAGCTATAGAACTGATAAAGTTAATGTCGCCACTACCAAAACGAGAAAATATGTGGGTGAATGTTTTTATTTTTTTAGCACATTCACCCCAATGCCTCCCATGGAAATAAAAATTTATTTTAAAAGATTTAGTTTTAAAAACAAAATAATTCAAAGCTGTGTTATTACTTTAAAAAACCCAACCCACTTGATAAAATTATTTTTAAAAACGAATATTTATACAATATTTATTGTTATCAAATACAGAAAAAAGTGGTTTAGAGATTGGCCAACAGGCAAAAAGTGTATAAAAAATTAAGGCTTATCCCTATATTTTACAAATAGTTTTTAATGAACAAGATGACAGAAACAAACATTTAAACATTACCAAAGTAACAAAGGTGAAGTGACAAGTTCATGTTATCTCATAAAATGAAATTGGTTTTGAAATTAATTCAAATATTGACAAAATTTTATAAATATAATTTAAGGTAAAACATTGCTTTAATATCATGCTTCAGACTTGATATTTCTAATGGTTTTGAACTTTTCACAATATCATCAAAGTTTCAGACTTGATATTTCTAATGGTTCTGAACTTTTCACAATATCATTAAAGTTTCAGACTTGATATTTCTAATGGTTTTGAACTTTTCACATTATCATCAAAGTTTCAGACTTTATATTTCTAATGGTTTTGAACTTTTCACAATATCATTAAAGTTTCAGACTTGATATTTCTAATGGTTTTCACATTATCATCAAAGTTTCAGACTTTATATTTCTAATGGTTTTTACATTATCATCAAAGTTTCAGACTTGATATTTCTAATGGTTTTGAACTTTTCACATTATCAAAGTTTCAGACTTGATATTTCTAATGGTTTTGAACTTTTCACAATATCATTAAAGTTTCAGACTTGATATTTCTAATGGTTTTCACATTATCATCAAAGTTTCAGACTTTATATTTCTAATGGTTTTTACATTATCATCAATGTTTCAGACTTGATATTTCTAATGGTTTTTACATTATCATCAAAGTTTGTTAAGTCCACTGTTGTCAATGGAATCCACTAAGTTGGCCAATGTTTTTCCACTTGATGATTCTTTTGTTGACAGTGCAAGTGGATTCATCTATCATTCTCCCGACTGTTTAGCTGATACTGCAAGTGATCCCTTGAACTCAATTCAAGTCTGGCCCAACTTCTACAATTCTCAAGACAGGCGTTGAATCCAAATTTATAAATGAATCAATCCTAATGAGTTTCTATAGTATGCATGCAACCCACAATTCTACATGACTTGGAAGTTGGCAGAGTATTTATTCCATGGTTTGCTGGGAACATCTATTCTATCCAATTGGACATGCGTATTCTGGTATGTAAAATTTCATGCCCAGAATAGGATACAAACTACCTATTAGCTGTCAATCCAATGGCATATTCCTTGTGCTGTTTAGGAGTTGGCCAACTTGTTTGTTCATAGTTGTGTGTCAGTCTATAGTAAACACTGGTAAGTTGCAAATAGGCAAGTTCATGAGCTGAACAACTCATTTGTCTAAAAAGTCAACGGCAGACTTTAAGTAAAACAAACTTTCAAATATCCATGCAGGTGCATCAGTTATAACCACGTATTGAAGTCAGAAACACACATTAAATTCACTGTGACCTACTTTTCATATAGCAGACTTGTACTTACAAGAAGTACCAACTACTTATTTAATGCCAGAGTAGATTAGCTCATTAAGAAAAAGAAGAAAAAAAACCTAAACAATATGATTGTCTTATTCCAATATATGGAATGTCCACAAAAACTGCAATCACATTACAAGAAAGGTTACAGCTAAATGCATAATTTTGAACAAAAATCTTAACCAAAATGTTTACAAGATGTAAACCCAAATAGCTATGTGAACTTTATCCTCTTTAAAAAAAGACAGACTAAAAAAACCCAGCAACATTGCAATAGTTAACTATAAAAAGAGGACAGTAATCCTTTCACTTGAGACAAATTATTGTCATCAGTACTGATAAAAATCTGAAGTCACTGTACTGAATATATAAATGTGTCAAAATGCAGGCGTTTTCATAATCCGATAAAAACAAGCAATACAAATAAAAATTACTTCCAAGAATTGAACATGGCCATGGCACAAATTTTCATTTTATAAAATGAATCAAATAAGCAAACTGAAGGTTAGAATGAATGAGTTATATCTATCCAAAATGCAGGACCATGCTTTCAAATCAACCTTCACCAGAACAGATGAATGAATGAACAGCAGGGGAGACAACTCTAGTGGTCGTAAATCGCAAGGCTCTGTATGGTGCAAACATTCCACAACATCATGAACCTAATCAAAAAGAAAACAGAACAAAAATAAATAATAAGTACGGTGCAGACACTAATAACAATACTTTATTAACTGTACTTGCAACTGGATTTAAAAAATAAATTAAAACTTGAGTCAAAAGTAAAGTTAAGTTTGAACAGAATTTTTGACCAATTAAAATATGATTATATATCAATATATTAATTTTACACAATTAAATAATCCAGTTGCATGTAACAGTTGAGGAATAAATGCTAAACTACTAAAAGAAAATGTGCAAACACATAATATCTATGGCTGACATTTTAAAGAGCATGCTAAAGGGACAAAAGGAAACAAAATGCACTTTACATTAAAACTTAAAATGGAACACAAAAGAGTTTTAAACTAAATAATAAAGGCACAAACAATATAAAAGCAGAATGACACCTAATGTATTCACACATTTTATTGTTCAGTTGTGAACAAATATAAACGATAAACCAATCCTAACTAAATAAGTTTATTAAATGCTATAGAAAAGTGTCATTATCTAACTTCAATCAAGGTAACTACAAACCAAAATTTAAAAATATTTTCAAATTACCACTTTGTTAAGTATAAATCACCACATGAGTTAAGTGAGAGTTTGACTGTATATGTACTAAACTAAAATATCTTTAAAATGCTTCTTTGCTGAAGTGACATCGGTGTAAACAAAAAACACAAAAATGTTGCAATGCTAATGTCATTTTATTGTGAACTTGAACACAATATACTTAATCAATAAAAAATTTGCTGTAACAATTGCAATTATTTATCTTCCAATATACTTCTGTGCAGGACCAGCCCTACAGCATGATTAACTGGGACAATTACCCTACACAAGGTGTAATAAAGCCGAAAACATTTTCTAATAGCAGGCAATTTCATTTAAATTAGATTTAAATATATATATATATATGTCAGTAACTTAAAAAAAAAAATTGACTCTGATAATGCTGAATAAATATATATTCCAATATTGTACAACTTTTATAAATACTTCGTTTATTAAGCTTTTGATGAGAATTCAAAGGATAATTTGCCCTGGACTAGCATTACTTTAGGGCCAGCCCTGCTTCTGGGTATATAATAATCACACATAAGAAAGTTCATGTCAATGCTAACTTCATATAATATTTATTGATACACAGTTAAGGCTGTTATTTAAAAACAGAAGTCCACTCACAATTCAACAGCTCTCAAACCTAGGACAGACTAATATCCCAAATTTCCCATTAAAAATTATTGTCAGAAATACAACAACATTTTTGTATTATTTTCCATTATCCCAGAGCCTATGTTCCTTTTTCAGCTTCAATGTTAACCCTTTTAATATCCCATTCATGGATTTATCCAGACACTATGTGGGTCTGAACATAGGCCCCTTCCCAAAAGAAAGTGGAACTGAAAATTTCTAATATATATATATATATATATTTATATATATATATATTAATGACTGTTGTAATAAATGAACTTAACAGTATGGGTTACTGAATTTTTACTCCCACTATTTTTTCCAATCCCATAGGACCATACATAGCAAAACAAATCTTGGATAAATCCCTGCCCTCACATTTTTAATTTGAAATTATAAAGTTGTGATTGACTCTTAAAACACCATACTGCAGAATTAAACGAATAAAACATCCATAAATATTTGAATCTTTAATTTGTTTCTACTGAGTAATACTGTGTAATAAAATAATCAATTAGCAGTATTATCCTTTTCAGCCACTAAAACAAAAACAATTTTAACACTTTTCCCTCAAAATATATGACAATATTTTGAACATTTGTTTTTGATGGCTACACTACCATGTTTTATATGGAATCAGTTACATATTTTATCCGAGAAATAAAAGGCCATTAAACTCTGAATATTTACAGTACTTGTACATATCACAGTCACTTTTAAAAATCATATCCATAAACATATTAAATGACCAACAAAAGGACTAAATGACATGTTGCAATATGCTGTTTAATATCAATCTTGTGTTTGTTTTATGGAACTTCTATAATATTCATCAATATTTAATTTTTAACTTGAACTGACAACAATTTCTAAATATTATCATTTACATTTGATTATTGAAAAAAATAAATTAGAAGAGGTAAATATATGTTATGCAGTCCTGCTACAAAACATTTCTTAAATGCTTATGTATAACTGTCATTTCTGATTTGATTCTGAATATAATACAAATATGTAAAAAACAAACTTTTCCCTTTTGCTTTTCACAAAACAACTTATGTTATACCGGTCATATGGTTACATATGATTGGCATTTATTTCACACAGAAAATTATATTTTACGGACGATAGAGAATTGCAAACTGAAAATGAAATAAAATATGAATACTTCAAATTATATTTATTGTACTTATAATAGTAATATGAATTCTGGTTTAGTCATAAATGTATATTTACATGCAAAACTAGGTTTACAAGTGTTTGTGAAATTGATCCCTAACCTCTAACCTATGGCATTTCCCTTATTCCAATAGACAGGTATCAACATTCCAAAAGATGAAGAAAACCCCCCCACATCAAAACTTAAATATTAACAATTGTTTTGTTTTTTTGGGGGGGTTTTAACGACGCACTCAACGTCCTATGTACATGGTTCCTGCAGCATAGAGACCTTGAAAATTAATGACTTTTAATGACACATTGACAGAGGTTTTTAATGACTTTTTAATGACAAAAATGGGCCGTTTTCACAAATTATATCATTTATTGTGGTTTGTGAACGTGTAGATTTTAAGACTACCCATACCAGTATAAGTTTGTTCGTTTGCAAATGTGCTACTCATCTCAGTTTGCATTAACTGTTTGTGACGCTGGCCCGCTGCATGTGTGCGTAAAGCTATTTTACATATATTGCCCAAGTTCCGCGTCTTCTTACAAAACTGACAACAGAAAGAATACTTGTGCCCTGCCACAGGTGCAATCCACAATTTAAATTCATCATCAGTCAGCCAAGCGTCGCTGAACACGCACTTCCCCATTGATCACTGGAGCGCCATTTGCATTTTCTGAAAGCATGGGTGGCAATTGCGCATCTTCATCTGCACACCTATTAACTTACGCTTTCACTTTTACCACTCAGACAGAAATACGTTGTCAAAAGGTGCTGATTTTATCGGAGATCTTCTATTAACAATAATTAATGACTTTTAATGACACATATCGGACAATTATTGACTTTTAAGGGCCTTAAAAAAAGGAAATGAAAATTAATGACTTTTAATGATCCGCGGGAACCATGTATGTATTATAGTAACACAGTTGAAAATTTCCACTAGCCGGGATAGCTCGGATAATCGAGAGCAAAAGAAAAGATGTTCGGAATGTAAGAGCAAAGATGAATGAAGAGAGTTACTAACATGTGACTGAAACAAAAAGCACAAGACTTTTCAGAAGATTTTAAGCCTATTGCAATAGGGGGAAATGCCACTCGTGACAGGTCAGGTTAAAGAAACTTATTTTATCTTTTCACATTTATTTTTGACGAGGTCAAGTTGCTAGTTTTGTATTTTAAGCACTAAATGAGATTTCAAAAGTAACCCTCAGGAAAATGTCTCTGCAAAAGTTTTTTTTTCTTCTGCTTCTATACTGCTCAATGTGATGATGAATTTCAAAGAATGTTCAAAGTTTCATTTTTACATACATTTTTTTTTTCTCTTAAATTTCTACTAGCATGAACTCAACCAAATCAACAATGTATCAATATCAAGCTCAAAATAAATTTATATATATATATATATATTTATTTTTTCACAACCTGTTACTATATGGCAATGTACAAAATTTAACAATCAAAGCTTATTAATCAAAACTCCCTAACATACAAATTAAACTTTAAGAAACATCAATAATACATAAAATATTATTTCCCATATTAATGAATTAAAACTCATTCAAACTCCCAGCCTTCTCTTCTTTGGCATAATTCAGCAGTGAACTTTTAGACATAGCAATAAATTTATATGACTTCTTTTTATGTATTAATATATTCTTAGACTTAACAGAGATTAAATTTCAAAAGAACAACCAATAGACCTGTAACCTAACGATATATAGGTATCTAACTTTCCACCTTCATATTGGACATTACCAAAAGGTGGATGATGGTATCACTGCCAGACATAGCAGGGATTATAAATTATGGTAGCCCCACTCCCAAGGCTAGTGATATTCAGTGTTGGGCTAGTAAATAATTACTATAACTAGCCCAATGGCTAATGGAGAAAAAAAAATGTATTTATCTAAAGCAGGACTAGTGAATTTTTGATCATGACTTGTACATTTTTAAAATCACTGATCCCATCACTAGTGAATTTTTATAAAATTCTAGAAGCCCTGCATAGGAAAACAAGCATCCAGTACCACTTAGAAGTTAAATGTCTGAAAATGCCTTCATACGTAATTATTTAATCATACATAACTTGAAATGAGACCACTCACTTTGCTATTTTGAGCAGTCGTGTCCAATTACTGTAGAATACTTTATTTTCACTGGATCAAATTTTCACGATTTAATGAAAATGGGTCAATTCGGGAACATTTATTTTCGCGAATCCCCCAACCCCCATCAATAAAAAAACGAAGTACAGAACGGAACTTAAGTTTTGCCAGTTGATACGCTAATCTGTAGAACTAATTCTACATGTACACACAAGTGCTATACACCATAGAGATCTGCTGTAATTAAACTGTAAAACCATAAAACAATAGTTTTCCTGTTTTAACCAATCAAGACTTTATTGTTTACAAGTTAATAAGCTTACAGAAGGTGTTTATCGCATTCAGTTTTTCTTAATCCTTATAATTGTTATAAAAACAAAAACTGAAAACAAACGAAATGAAATTGGAAGCCACAAGTTACTAGTACTCAGTAACTTACATTTGATTGAAACAATAATTGATGCTATGAAATGAAAAACAGATTTAATACGAACAGGTGTCAAGACTTGCAGGCCTTTGCGAAAAATAAAAATAAAATTGTGAAACATCTGAACATAGCCCAGTCCGGATTTTTTCACTACCATATTTTTAATATACTGTGCTAATGCATGTTTACTTTCCATCGTTCAACACGTGTACTGTCCTATGAACTAATCGCTAGCACATGCTTTTTAGTGTTAGTATTGTTTTATTATCATGTATGTACTTATCAGTGTTTTTGATTTAAAGTTTTAAACAGCTTTTGTGTTTTGTGGTTTGTTCCGTGACAAGAGAGAGCAGCACTTTGTTACTACTAGCCTTGTACATCGGAAACTAATGTGGTATAATTGAACGAGACTACTTTCTTTGCATTCTTTGTATTCTACAGTATTTTTCGTGACATAACTCACTTGGCTGTGTATGTGGCAGAACCAATTTAAAAGACACTGCGGAAAAAATTACAACTTGCTGCCGAATTAAACATTTATCCATCATTACAAGTGAGGTAAAATCTTTTGTCACTAAAAGGAATAAACAATCTATAAATATTTTTTTTTTAACTACTTTAAATCAGAAATACTTCCATGTAATACTCAAATAACCATTCAAACACTATATATGTGACTGTTTCATTCTTATGTTATTACTTGTGGTTTTAAAATTAAGACTACCCACAAAATTTGATCATATGTTTTATTATGATTATTGAAATACTCAAAAACAACCACCAACGTTTATCAGCCAATGTGAACAGCAACCCCTAATTGGCCCTATTCAAAATGTTCCTTTAAAGTGGGCAACAGATTTGGAAATATACTTATTTATAGACGAGAAAAAAGATGCAGCAAAGCCTTCAACAAGCAGTCATCATCACTAGTCTTCGATTTGTGTACGAACAAAGACACAAAAATAAATGAAACAAAACAATATTTTGTTTTATCACACTGTTGACCATTTCTCACAAAATATGGAGCGCCGAGCACCAACTTGTTGCAACATCTGTTGTAAAATTGAGATCACAAAAATAGACGAAAATAACAAGTGATTTAAAAAGTCTGAAACAACGATCACAAATCTAGGAACCTGTCGTGTCAATGATCGTGACAGTAACAAAGCTCGGACGAATGAAGATGGCAAGCCCGTGCCGTACCTTTTATAACACGCGGCATCTCGCAGCACTCGCACTTGTTGAGAGCCGGATGGTTGAGGAGTGTGCACGCTGAGCAGCTCCACTGTTCTCCATCCTCCGAGTCGCCAGATCCCGTCGGCTCCTGTGGGCGGGGAGCGGGGGGAACATGGGCTAGTCGTGGAGGCACTGGTGGAGGGGCTGTAATAAACAGAGTATTCAGTGGAATTAGGAAATTTAAAAACATTTATTATCCATACTTTTTTTCTTGTTTTTAATTATCATTCATACTTACCTAGTGCTAGCACAACCAATATGCTATACAACCAGTCATTTTCTTGCCAGATGTAATAATATCCATATCCGTGCATGGGCAGACCATCATTCTCGTTCTCAATTCTCAGATTGTATAGCATATTGGTTATGCTTGCACAGTAAGTTGAATAAGACTATTAAATGTCTTGCCTACCATAAACTGTTTCAATGCACTGTGATGAACATCCATAGGTTCAATTATAAACTATGGGACTTATAATTTGGGAGAAACTGATTTAAATGAGTAACTTTAATGTAAAAAATTAACACAAAACTTGATGTTATTGCTGCTGCCACGTCCTGTGAAAAAGTAGTAGCTATATCTTAACAAAAGCAATTTGCAAAATATTTGCAAAACTGTTCAAGGGTTGAAGTATAAAATAAGTAGCTTCCATAAAACAGGATAATGGAATAGGCTAGGTCCCAACAACTATCCAAGTTTGACACAGCAAACATAAACAAAAAATACTGAAAGTGGGAATGCATTAAATCTTCTGAATATGACTAACAACAGGTTGTGGACTGTAAACTTATATCAACGGTCATAAAATACATTTAAATAGTGCAGGATGTAGTAATACGTATAAAAACTAGCTATATTATTTAAGAGTTAATGATCTGATTTAACAAAGGACAAATGAACTAAGAATTCTATTTCCATTCACTTTCAAAGAAAGAAGGATAAAATATGACACAATAAGGATGTTCAATAAAATAAAAGAGAAAGATTCATAGATTTCTAGTTACATGTCACTTACACTCACTGTTTCTCGAAACAGAAGGTGGAGGCTGTTGCGAATATATGGAATTTCTCTGTCCCGTGGGCATATTCATGAAGAAATTCTGCTGACCCATTGGATCAATAATGCTGAATGGGGCTGCAACAGCAAAATGAAATTGTTAATGCATAGTCAGACCAGCTCTCAGGACCTGCGACGGCAATCGGCAATGCCGTCACAAATCTGTGAGTGGTGAAAAGTCTGTAGGCATTTCTCTCTTAACTCTGTCCAATTACAGATCCCAGAAGAAAAAAAATTATATACTATCATGTGTAGCTCAGTTTCCTTAATAAATATTAATTGGTTTATTCCAGTATAGAAGCTTACGAAAGTAAAGTTGAAATGTTATATTTTAGCATATTATTATAACAGTGGATTACATATTAAAAAATTTCACAGCATTAACCTTTTCTTTAAAATTGCCACCGTAGTGCCGTTGCAAAATGTATTTGTGATGGCACTTAACTGCCATTGCAAACTTGTTAGAATTTCAAGGGCTGTCAGACCTCTGGTAACACCAACGGCCATTACCATTACATTTATACAACTTAAAGGAAACATGTCACGTGACATATTTAATTTATTTTATTTAATTACTTAAAATATCTCTGTAAAGAAACAGATACGAGCTCTTAGCGGAAATTGTCGATCTTTAATGAGCAGGGCAATCATGAGGTCTGTGACGTCAGAGATGCGTAGCTTGATCTGACGCCTTAAACTTCAAAGCATTAGTCCGTACCACTCATAAAGAATCTAAGACTTGCACAGCTTACCAAAACAATGAGTGTTCGTTTGCAAAATGTTTTGCTGTATCCATTTGCGCTGTTAGTAAATGAAGAAAGATACACATTTACTTACGACAATGATACTGAAGGAAAAATGGATAGCGAGTCGGAGGGTGGGGAAACTGATGGTGCCAGACCAGACCGGTCGACCAATTTACAGCCCGGAGCTCGAAAGTAACCCGGAGACAAAACCAAACCCCGCTGGGGCAGATCTAGAGGGGGGTCCAAGGGGTATTTTTTTCAAATTTATTTAGGTTTTTAAACATTATTATTATTATGTCAGCGTCCCTGTTGTAGCACTATTATATTATGGTCCATGTTATGGTGCCCTTTTTGTCTTGGACCCCCCTCATCAGAAAAGCTGGATCCGCCCCACCCCGGTAGCTAATGCTGAGGTGTATGCTGTTCATATTTAGCATAAAGATACACCTCGGTATGATGTATTTAAATATGCAAAAAATATAAATGTAGGACAAACATTTTCTGTTATATTTATTTATTTATTTTTAATAGAAAATATCGCATTTGTAAACAAATGCTCTAATTTACAAGGCGCTTCGCTATCATTAACCTGACTTGTAAAACAACAAATGACTTGACTGTATAATAAACTATTTAACTAAATATATTTCAACAGAACAAAATGGTGTTATAGTATTTTTCTTTTCTAAAAAAAAAAAAAACCCATCATATTATTACACCTATTCAGGCTATTGGTAGGGTGCGTTAAGAGTAAATAACAACCACTCACGATACCCAAGTGTTTTGTAATTTTAGATGGAAAAGTCTACTTAATCACGGGTTTTACAGAATTATTTACAGTAATGAAGCAGGGCGGTTGATAATACCCATTAGCACTGTACTATAGTCGCGACAAATTACGCCACAATACCCTGTGATCTTAAAACACTGGTATGTATTTTTGTACGTAGGTCTAGACAGTGGTAATCACTTACCTGGTCGATACCTTGCAATATAGACCTTCCCACCATGGAAAGAAAGGACCAATTAACTAAAACAACACTCCGATTCTCAAGTCGGCCCGTGGACGAAACATAATAATTATTTCGACACCAACAGTAGTGGTTTATTTGTATTGAACTTCGTGTTACTTGGGACTTCCCCCCCCCAAATCCCATTTTTGTATATGCCATATTTAATTACTTGTTGACGTTTCCTTCTTCGGACGGTGAATACTGATTTTGTTATGTAGGGCTACAGTCCTAACATGAAAAATGTTTGGGTTTTTTTTCTCCCAAAAAAACACAATAATAATACCTAAAAAATCCTTCTTTTTTTTAAAATATATATAAAAACATCATGTTTAGGTATGTACAATGTACACCTCGGCATTCACAATCGAGTACTGTTTTTGTCTCGAGCTGTAAATAGGCGCACCAAAGTACTATGCGGTGTTGGTGTCCAATCTTTTCTTCTGCGATCAAATACACGCGTCTTTCTTCGGATACAATTCTTTGAAAAAACGTAAAAAGACAATCCTGATTGTTTAAACTGTTTATTTTTACACCCAAAGGCCGTGCAGTACCGCATTGTTGGACTGAAATGATCGTAAGTCCCTTACTCCATATATAAACAGTTAACAACAATGGAAGAGTATAGCTGTTCTGACGTCACTTCCGTTTTTTCCGAATGCTCATGAATAATTATGCATAAATCGTACTTTGATACTGATCTGCGTAATTTCTTCGTTGTAAGTTATTACACATATTTTAATGTTATAAACTTATTTGTATATTATTTGTATATAATTTTTCTTCGAAAATGAGCTATAATATGGTCTCGTGACATGTTTCCTTTAAGAAAAAAATATTTCTTTTTCCACAGACACACACCATGGAAGATATAACAGATTATTGTGCAACATAGCAGTCAAAACTCTAAAACTTCCTGCTGCCATACTATGATATAATAGTCTGTGTATGTATATATGACTGCTGTGTTGTCAATTAATGAATATCTTTCAGCATAAATCCATGTATATCTGTTCTTGAAACCTCTCCTACACCAGGAGTGAGAAGTAGCCCAGTGGTAAATCTCTCTTTTGGTTTGGGATCGATCCCGTTGGTGAGCTCATTAGGATATTTGTTGTTAAAAGTAATAAAACCATTGCACCACGACTGGTATTTCAAAGACCATGGGATGTGCTATCCTGTCTGTATGATGGTACATATAAAAGATCCCTTGCTACTAATGGAAAAGTGTAGCAGGTTTCCTCTCTAAAACTATATGACAAAATTACCAAATGTTTGACATCCAATTGCTGATGATTAATAAATTAATGTGCTCTAGTGGTGTCGTTAAAAAAAAAAACCTTAAACCCTCCTACACCATGTGAAATATGCTTGACACATGGACTACTATGGACTTGGCTATAATAATTATATTCACTTTGTCACAGACAGGACAGCTTTGTGGATTCTCCAGTAACTAGCCAAGCAGAAGAATCTGACAACACACTAAACCTGGGGTGAGCACTACCAAACAAACTACTCCCCGACCCACACTCCTACAAACTACATACCACTGCATAATACCCAGCAATATTAAAATACCGTATTTGACCGGAAATTAGCCCACGTCTTTGAATAAGTCCCCCTCCGTTTTGTTAGCATTTAAGAAATTAGGCCCTCATTTGTAAATAAGCCCACCCCAACTTCGTCACCTTACACAAAATTGCAAGTTTGCTCAAAGTTCATATAAAAGATCATACCTCCAGCAGATAATTAAACACAAATGTAACACAATATTTTACCACCAGTGAGGTTTAGCAGTAACAGCGGGTAACATTGTTTTCAATTTCATGCCTACAGTATTTCTTTGAAGTACACAAGCCCCAATCTGAACTAAAACCAATGTCTATTTTTACCACCACACTGGGTTCGCAGTTAATGCTAATTGGCAAATACCTTATTCTGGCTGGCTAAGAACAATTACCTAGACTGACAATTCTTTTTAGTTTTAGCAGGCTGTCGGTGTCAGAAATGTGTGTATGCTCTTGAGTTTGTTTTAAGTCGTCTTGGCATTAAATTTTGGATGTAAATAAACAGCACTGATAAGTAATTTTAACATAGAAGGTGTTTCTGATAATTAGACACTAGTAAAAAAACCAAGCAATTTAATTAATAAACAATTATTATTTATTAATAACAAATGGAACACTAATTAATAGATGTGTTACTGAACATTTTTTGTTTTCTTCCTAATTAATTTAAATATTATTAGTTAATTTAAAAAAAAAAAAAAAATTCCAACAAAATTGGCCCCTTGTCTGGGAATAAGCCCACCCCATGCTAAGCTCACAATGAGTTGTCTTGGCACCCTGGGCTTATTTCCGGTCAAATACGGTAACATTCACTTACATACTTGCTAAAAACTACTTTACTACTTACTTTGGCCATTTTTGTACATATCTAATTCATTAATCATGACTTGAATGTCGGTCTGCACTTTTCTATTAACCTGTCGCACCCTGGCAATGTCTTCCATCTTTAAAAAAAACAAAAAATGATATTAAACCTCAAAATTCCTTTTTTTGTTTTTATCAAAATGATTTGTGGAGATGTAAAACCATTATAGTGCCTACTCATAATTATTATTTTAACTTTATATGTGTATGATTATTATTAAATGAACCGCACAATATATATTTCTAAACCTGCTACTAAAATAACTTAATGAATGTAACTTTTGAAGGTACAGACCCTAGTTTCTAAACACTACAGCATATTTTTCACTATTAGAGCCGTTTATGATCAAGAATCAACATTACTTATATTTTATTGTTTAGATTATTCATATCCATACAACCAAAGTGTTTCTAGTCATCATGGTGTTTCTAATACCACAGAATGCATTTTTCATATTTTTAAAAACACATGTGTGTCTGAGAAATAAACAGAGTTGAGTTTTAGTCTATGTTTAACAATATTTCACTTGGTCAAAGTAACTCTCTTATCCAAATGTTTGTAACTTAACCAAACTTTATGTATTTTTTTCTAGGTTGAAACTAGGGTCTGCACCTTTAATTAAATTAAGTAAAAGCATTTTCATGTACTGGAACAACACCGAAAACAGTGGTAAAACTTAGTTTACCTTGAAATTAATGCATTTGGGTTTTTTCTAATATAAACTGTGTGTTTCAAAAATAATAATTCAGTACTCTATGTTATACTAAGAATTTGGTGATATATAGAAAATAACTAGTTAATGACGCTTGATATCGGCTTTATCCTGTGAAGGTAAGAATGGGGAATTCCG